>CAUYQU010004001.1:0-22857 GCA_963574635.1 Cheracebus regulus
GTGGTTGGGGGGTTGTCAATGGCACCGGACCGCCTGCGGGGGGGGGGTGCCCTCTGGCCCCCCTTTCAAAAAAAAAAAAAAAAAAAAAAAAAAAAAAAAAAAAATCCCTCTCCAAAGTTTCATCTAATAAATCCAGAGAAAGGCTCAGCAGTCAGGTATTTGGGTAATTCCATTACAGAACGATCAGGCCTGAAGGAAACAGAGAAGCTCAAAAATTTGTATCATTGACTTAAAATGCAGCACTCTGCTTGGATTTCACACTGCTTTGGCAAAATTTACCCACCATTGGTAGATTAAACTCTGTCTCTTTGACAAAATGGGAAGAAAATAGTACCTACACTTCATAAGGTTTTTTTTGAGATGAAGTCATATATATGCATTAGGACCTTGCTTATCATAATCATATTTAAGTATTGGAAGTATTAAATATTATTTTTATCCTATTCTAGCAATTTCAGTAAATAGCTGGTATAGAAAACAAAACTGGTCAACAGAGTTTTAGCTAAACAATTTCTTGAGCCAAGAAATGTCATCTTGAGTTATAGAATTTTTTATAATTTCATATTTCACCTACTCAGTTCTGCAATGTGCAAAATTCCCCACAGGGTGGCAGAAAATCATTGGAAATCATACACAGTTATGTGATTTTCAGATCTTTAGTTCCTTCTTCATTTGAGTAACTTTATCATTTAATAAGCTTGATCAGTGTTTGCTTTGGTTTTGAGTAAGCCATCCTACTATTTGTCTTTTTATCCCAGTCTCATTAATTATCCATACTTATTGTTGAAACATTACAAACTATAGGTAAGCCAAAAAGATAATCATTATTAACATATTTATGTATAGCATTTCAGATTATATAGACACACATATTTTATGTATAAATTGCACATATAAGTCTTTATGAAAATCAGATAATATACTTAATGGTTTACAATCTCCATTTTTTCTTTTCATTTAAAATATATTATGGGCTGGGTATAGTGGCTCACACCTGTAATTCCTGCACTTTGGGGGGCTGAGGCAAGTGGGTCACCTGATGTTAGGAGTGTGAGGCCAGTTTGGCCAACATGGAGAAACCCCTTCTTTGCTAAGAATACAAATATTAGCTGGGTGTGTGCTGGGCACCTGTAATCCCAGCTGCTGGTAGGGGAGGGGCTGAGTCAGGAGAACCACCTGAACCCAGGAGGCGGAAGTTGCAGTGAGCCAAGACTGCACTACTGCACTCCAGCCTGGGCGACAGAGTGAGACTATGTCTCAAAAAATAAATGAAACAAAATTTAAAAATACAGATTCCCAGGCTTCACCTTCTACAGCCTATGGAAAGACACGGGAATCTATTTATAAAAAAATAAATAAAATATGTTATGAACTCTTTTTCAAGTTAATAAATATATTCCAATGCTATTATTTTTGTTATGGATAATTTATTTATCAAACAATCCTTTATTGACCTTTTAGATTGTGGCTTTTTTTTTTTTTTTTTTTTTGAGACAGAGTCTCACTCTGTTGCCCAGGCTGCAGTGCACTGGCATAGTCTCAGCTCACTGCATCCTTCACTTTTTGGTTAAAATAATTCTTGTGCCTTAGCCTCATGAGTACTTGGGATTACAGGTAGGTGACACCACCTCTGCTAAGTTTTGTATTTTTGGAGAGATAGATTTTTGCCATGTTGCCCAGGCTTGTCTTGAACTCCTGGCCTCAAGTGATCTGACCATCTGGGCCTCCCAAAGAGCTGGTATTACAGGTTTGAGCCACCAGACCTGACCTTGTTCCACTTTTTTTTTTTTGAGATGGAGTCTCATTTTGTTGCCCCTTCCCCCACCCCTGTAAGATCTCGGGGTCGGGAGGAGGGCTGCACTGGGGTACAGTGGTGTGATCTTGGCTCACTGCAATCTCTGCCTCCTGGGTTGAAGCAATTCTCCTGTCTCAGTCTCCCAAGTAGCTGAGATTACAGGCGTGCGTCAACATGTCTGGCTAATTTTTGTGTTTTTAGAAGAAATGGGGTTTCACCATGTTGGTCAGACTGGTCCTGAACTTCTGACCTCAGGCAATCTGCCTGTCTTGTCCTCCCAAAGTGCTGGGCAACACTTTATAGAGTGTTCAAAAAGTCAGAAACATAGGACTAATTTATTTTCAGACAATGTATTAGTAACATTTTGAAATAATATTGCTCAATATATTTTCCTTTGACTTTCACATACTGTCTCAGGTAAGTGTCCCTAAGGCAATATATCCAATTATTAATCCAAAATATGATATTAAAAATACACTGTATGCTAAGTGTGGTGGCTCACGCCTGTACTCCCAGCACTTTGGGAGGCCAAGGTGGATGGATCCCTTGAGGTTGGTCAGGAGTTTAGACCAGCCTGGCCAACATGGTGAAACCCCACTTCTACTAAAAATAAACAATTTAGTTGGGTGTGGTGGTGCACATCTGTAATCCCAGCTACTCAGGAGGCTGAGGCAGGAGAATCCCCAAACTAGCAAACAAACGAACCACTGTATTTCCTGTGTTACCAGACTTTTTGAACAAGACTTAGGGTACTTTTACAATTACTTGTTTCCTTGAATAGGCAGACATTTAAGCTCTTAAAAATTGGGGAAAAATTCAGTGGGGGAAAAAAAAGTGTGGCTTCCAGCCCTACACCCTATATAGAAGGTACCACTTGGAAAGTGATACATTAGCTCAGAGCCATGATCAACCTGTTCCTGTGTAGTTTCTGGCTTTGGTGTTATGTTTAAATAGGCATTCCTTCCACTAAAATTATACTGTCACTGTTGTTTTCTTCTGGTGGTTTTATAGTTTTTTTTTTAACATATGAATATTAAATCCAATTGCAATTTTGTGTATGTGCTTATGCTATGCATAGGGAATCTAACTTTACTAAACTGACTAGTTTGCCTAAAAGCATTTATTGAATAACTCAGTAATTCTTGGACTCAACTAGGACTCAGTCAAATGAATGTTTACTTTCAATGTTGTCATTTTAGACTACTCACTTCGTTCAAGTATCCATTCATTTGAAACATCCTTATTTACTTATTTAAATATTTATTTATAAATGAGGTCTTGCTATGTTACCTAGGCTAGTCTTGAACTCCTGGCCTCAAGCAATCTTCCTGTCAAGCAATCCTCCTGCCTCAGCCATTAAAAATCCTCTGCCATGCCCACTGTATATATATATGTATTTTTTTTTTTTGAAACAGGGTTTCACTCTGCAGTCTAGGCTGGGGTGTAGTGCCAAGATCTTGGCTCACTGCAACCTCTGCCTTCCGGATTTGTGCCTCAACCATCTGAGTACCAGGACTATAGACGTGTGCCACCACACCTGGATCTTTTTTTTTTTTAAGAGACAGGGTTTTGCCATGTTGGCCATGCTGGTCTCGAACTCCTGACCTCAAGTCATCTGCCTGCCTCAGCCTCCCAAAGTGCTGCGGGCCACCCCACCTGGCCAATAAATCTTTGTTGAACAATATTATAAATCAGTGCTGTTGATTCCTGAGATACTCTCAGACCACCAAGTCCAAGCCTGGCCATTATAGCCTTGGTGACCCACATGTACACCTCCTGATGATCTCTAGGAACCAGAAAGTCTGAAGTAACTGGATGGTTGCAAAGATAAATGAAACAACTAGTTCCTGACTCATCTGGTTGCTCTCCCCTCTGCAATGTTTGACCATTGTTCCTGCTCAGCCTTGCAAAGCTTTCCCCCAGACATTAGGTTTCTCGAAACCCCAACCCCTGTAACTATGTAATTTACCGCAACCTCCCTTCTGCTTGCAACCAGTAACTGCCACCCTTATAATCATGCCTGTTTGTAATAGATGACCCCTACCCTTGTGACGATGTATCCTGTGACCCCCTTTCCCTCTCTAAAGTAAATTACCACTCTTAACTGACCATTTTGCCTAACCTATATAACCAGTCCCCTTTCCTGCTTTCCTTGACTAACTCCTTTTTCGGACTTGGCCCGCTTTCACATAAACATGAAATAAAACAGCCTTGTTGCCCACCTGAAGCTGGCCTCATGGTCTCTTTACATGAGTGACATGCCTAATAAATGCAGGAAAAAAAGACATAGTATCTGCCTTCAAAGAACTTATCAACAGGTTAGGGGGAGGAGCAATGAAGACAATAAACCATTTGGAGGATTGAGGTGACCTTGGTACAAGGTACAGCTAAATTGAAGGGAGCTAAACAGATTAGGGAGTGGGAAATAAAGGCAATAGAGGTTTTTCTGAAGGAGGAAATCTTGCGCTTAGTAACAAGAGGATGATCTTTCAGGCAGAGGGAATTGGCATATGCAAATTCACAGAGTCTTCTAGGAACTGCAGTGTTCAGCAACACCAGAGCACAAGCAATGGGAGAAGGTGTGGCTATGAACAGCCCTTAACAAAAAGGAAGTAGTGAAAGGCCAGGTTAAAAAGGGATGTTTTTTTATGGTAAAGATTTATTTGCAGCCAATATAATGAGCAATGTGGAAATACAATCACCTATGAATTAATAATTATATTCCAAAAGAAGAGATTGAAAGGTATCCTGCACAGTGGCAGCAACATTAGTGTTAGGCCTCCAAGTCCAAGCATGGCCACTATAGCCTTGGTGACCTGCATATACACCTCCTGATGTTCTCCAGGAGCCAGAAAGTCTGAAGTAACTCGATGGCCACAAAGAGAAGTGAAACAACTAGCTCCTGTCTCAACTGATTGCTCTCCCCCTGCAACGTTCCACCATTGTTCCTGCTCAGCCTTGTGAAGCTTCCCCTCTAGTCGTTAGGTTTCTCAAGAACCCCACCCCTGTAACCATGGAATTTACCGCACCCTTCCCTCTGCTTGCAACCGATAACCCCCACGCTTATGACCATGCCTGTTTGTAATAGATAACTCCTACCCTTGTGACTATGCATCCTGCCACGCCCTTCCCCTCCCTAAAATAGATTACCACCTTTAACTAACCATTTGCCCCAACCCACATAACCTGTCCCCATTCCTACACCCCCTGCCTAACTCCTTTCTTGGACTTGGCCCGCTTGCACCCAATCGTGATATATAATGGCCTCATTGCCCATGCAAAGCCTGCCTGGTGGTCTGTTTCCACGAGCAATGTGCCTAACAGGGTAAGTTCTCCTAAGAGGACAGACTTTGACAAAGGCAGCACTCATTTGAATATATGCTTCAATATGTGTTGAAAGTATTTATGATACATTGTCAGACTTCATACACCAAAATAAAAGTGCTCAGCCAACATGGACTTGAAGAGGTGCTGAGCCTGTGCCAAGAGTGGTGGGGAGTGAAGAAAGGCCACAGGCAAGGACATGAGGGCTAGAGGGGGAGGCAGAAGGCACCATGCTAGCAGGAAGTGATGTATCAGACTCTGATAAGAATAGGCCCTCTGACAACTTATTGAAAAAATGATAACAGTGTTCAGGGTGAATGGTGGAGTGGCTGTTCTCTGGGAAGCTCTCTCTGTTACGGGGCACACAGTTTCCATAGGGAAGGAACATGTATAGCCTGGGAGTTACTAATTACTCCTCCGGTCCCCCACTCCCCAAATTTCCTCTTTTTTTGTTTGTAATTATTCTGTATTGGGATGCATAAGCAAGACAGAGTCTTGCTCTGTCGCCCAGGCTGGAGTGCAGTGGCGTGATCTTGGCTCACCACAAATTTTGCCTCCTGGGTTCAGCGATTCTCCTGCCTCAGCCTCCTGAGTAGCTGGGATTGCAGGCACACCACCATGTCCAGCTAATGTTTGTATTTCCAGTAGAGAGGGGTTTTCACCATGTTGGTCAGGCTGGACTCGAACTCCATCCACCTCAGCCTCACAAAGTGCTGGGGTTACAGGCATGACCCACTGTACCCCGCCTAGATACATTTTGTATCTTGTTTCCCTTCTCCCTCCAGCCCAGTCTGCCATGAAGTGTGAGAGTCTTGCTAAGTCCTGTTCCACGCACAGATTCTTGGGGAGCTTTTTTTCTGTTTCCTTGTGCTTTGCTATTTCATTGCTAGTCTTTCCTCCTTTCATCAAACCAGCCTCACAGCATCTCCCAGCAGATGGAGAATTTGGGGTATGCTATTTGGACTAAGAGGGAATGTTGTACTCCTTCAAATCATTTTTGTAAATAATAAAAAGCATCTCCTCTCACAGTCTTCCTCCAAATGTGTCTCATAATTCCTACCTTACAGATGGCAAAATCAAGGTATCTATTAGAATGGGAAAATTCCTCACACAGTGCTGCCATCCCATGTGACACTTTTCTGCAAATTAGCCAAGGAATCCCTTCTGGGTAATGAGGAAGCCTTCAAAATGGGCTGAGCCCTTCTGGTTTAGTTCACAACCTTGCCGCAGGGAGCTGATAAAGCTCCTTGGTGTCTTGAGCTGATAAAACTCAATAGACATCTTTGTGCAAATTTTCTAGATAGCCCTCCCAGCTGGGCGGGTAGAGCCTTGCTCCAGAGCATGTGGCTTGATAAATGGAGTGCTCCCTCAGCTGAGTGCTGTGCGCAGGGCACAACCTGCTCAACTGGGCAGACTGGCCTAGTTCTCCACCAAAGTCTTGGAGCCGCATGTAATTATTTTTCCTCTAATAAGAAGACTTCCTTGGGCCGAGAGTGGTGGCCGAAGTCTGCAATCCCAGCACTTTGGGAGGATCATTTGAGGTTAGGAATCCCAGACGAGCCTGTTCCAGAAAGTGAAACCCTGTCTCTCTATTAAAAATACAAACAAGAATTAGGCCTGTGTGGCAGCTCACACCTGTAATCCCAGCTATTCAGGAGGCTGAGGCAGGAGAATCGCTTGAACCCAGGGGTTGGTGGTTGCAGTGAGCTGAGATTGTGCCACTGCACTGCAGCCTGGGTGACAGAGCGAGACCCTGTCTTAAAGAAAAAGAAGACTCCTTTACTGTTCTGTTAACAAAGCATCTTTGGAGGACTGGATCTCAACATGTAAAACTCTGTTTCTAGATACATTCACATATGCTCCTTAATGATGTTCACTGGAACTGCTCCCAACCTTGGACTAGAAGATGAGAGAGAATGAAGAAGACATTTAAGATGAAATGCTTGTATAAATTCAAATTTTAAAAGGTATAAGATACATTGCACAGAACTTGCATGCTGCTTCACTTTCCACTGTAGGAGTTTATAGAGAAATTGTTATTCTCACTTACAAGCATATAAATTCAGTGATGTTTGGCAGCTTGCTCATAATTGTCAAAAAAAAAAAAAACCATGAAGTAACCTGTTTACATGGACTGAACATGTCTTTGCTGGTTAAGCTTGAGGGTAAAACTAGATACAATTATATATTCATTTAATTATTCATAAGTCAAGTTGCAATGACTGTGTATATAGTTTTCACTTGTTCACTTTATAAAATTGAAAACTAAACCCAGCAGCAGTTTTGTTTTTGGCATGGTGACAAGGTACCTTTCTACAATGAACCAGTCAAATAAATTGTTCCAGAGAGAATTTGTGCTTCCTGATGTCAGAAAATCGAACTGGACTGTCCACAATTATGCAACACTGTTGTGTGATGCTTCCACATCCCAGAGTGTGCAGGAGAGAAGCAGCAATACATATTTCTAAGAAATACTTCCATATACAGTTAGATTATAGCTATTCAAGGGAAAAACTAGGCTTATTTGTTGGAGGATTTTATTGGACAGGATTTTAAAGTTCAACTCATTCAAAGAAATAATTTGCAGTGAAGCAAGGCTAAGAGTTCAGATCTGGACATAGTTGCATAGTTGGGTTTGCTGAGAAGGAGGGTTGTGCATTTCATCCAGTAGAAGTTGGGAAAGGCTGATACTAACTTAGATGACTCATCAAAACCAACAATGTGAAGAAACCTTTTTTTTTTTTGAGACAAGAGTCTCGCTCTGTCACTCAGGCTGGAGTGCAATAGCACAATCTCGGCCCACTGCAACCTCTGCCTCCTGGGTTCAAGCAATTCTCCTGGTGGCTCAGTTTCCCGAGTAATTGGGACCACAAATGTGTGCCACTGCATCTGGCTAATTTTTGTATTTTTAGTAGAGACTGGGTTTTGCCATGTTGGCCAGGTTGGTCTTGAAATCCTGACCTCAGGTGATCCACCCACTTTGGTCTCCCAAAGTGCTGGGATTACAGGTGTGAGCCACCGTGCCCAGCCATTGTGAAGAAATCTTAGAGTCTATATTCAAGTCCTCTGTGAGAATATTTCTGTGATCATAAAAACTTACAAATATGAGTTTAAAATTACCTGATGATATATATTTTATAAGATAAAATCATAAACTTTGGCAAAATCATGGCAACCATTTGGTTACTATCATGGTTGCCATTTGGAAAGTAGCTGATGGACAGAGATGCAGGTACACTGAATCCTCTATACCTAGTAGTATACAAGATCGTCTACACTAAATAGCGGTCATTACGAAAATTATTCTTCACTTAAATAATTAATGCTCATGCAAAAGCAATAATACATAGTATCTGCATGCTTGATTTATAATTAAAGCTTAATCTTGATGAGGGAATTAGATTTCACTCTTTCTTCTGTTCTTCAGGATATGAAATGTTAGTAACACTATGGTCATCTATATTTAGAAAAATGTGAATAGCCTCCAATTAGAAAAAAGCAGTTTGTCTGATTCACTGATAATTTTTTTCAGTGATAATATTTCCTAAATTCTTTTTGGGGTGGGCAAGTAGAAGTGAGAATTGACGAAAGCTAACTGTTTTGCAGTCAATTTCAGTCTCCTCATCCACATTAACACAAAATATGACATGACACTGTCATTCATCAAAGCATTAATCATTCATTCTGCATCTTTAGAGTCAAAGCACAATCTTATTTGTTTAGAGAAAATAAATGCATTTCAAAATACACAAGTAATTGTTGGGTCAACTGGAAATTTTACTATATTTAACACAACAAAGCACTGACACAGCTGTATTAAGACACATGCATTTTTATATAATACAAACATAAAAATTAAAAGGTGGCATCATCTAATTCACTGTTGCAATGGGTAAACTGTTCTACAAGTGTATTTCCAAAAATAATTAGTTTACATTCTAAAAGTAACTTACTGAACTGAAAGAATCTAGGTGATTATTTGTATTTTAAAACATGGGAACTCTGTAAATTGATAAAAATGTATTAACTTAGTTTTAAAAATGAATTTCATTACAATGAGAAGAAAATATTAAAAGTATAACATTATTTCTCATTTATATGGTTCCCTAATGATAACGAAAGAGAAACACCTTCTCCTAATACAATTGCTAAAACACCAAATTATACTTACTAGGAAAAAGAAGAAAGCTTTCCAATTTCAGGTATATTCATAACAGGGAGAAATGAAATGAGAAGTTTAGTATGAATTATCATCTTTAAAAGATCCTTAATCTCTAACATGTAGATTTTCTTTACTCATTCCTTAGCAGATTACTCATTTAATATGAATGATTTTAATATAAGACATACACACACACACACATGTATGAATGAGATGCCATTCCATCTAACGATGTCTTACCCAGGCACTATTTACAAAATTGTATCTAATATGCCTTGTGTGTACTTTGAGGTACGGGGGCGGGATTTGAATCAGTAAGATGACTAATGCCTGAAATTACATTATTAGTCTTTCCTTAATTAGCTTATGACACTGATCCATGTTAAAATTAGATTCTTTTTCACAGAAGGGCTTAACACATAAACCTTATGCTAAAATGGAAGGCATGAGAACTTGGTTGGGGTTAGGAGGAGCATTTTAGTCCTTATTTTTCTACAATCTCTCTGATCTTGGGCAAGTTACCTAGTTTCCCCTGACATTCTGTGTCCTTATCAGTAATTTTTGACATACCTAAGACTCATTTTATCTAATTTAGCATTTTGCCTAAAGCTGGGATGATTATTTCCTTAATTTTTAGAAATTCACCAAAATGTGATGTGGATATTTAAGCACAAGCATCTGAAAATCATATTTTACATATCTATATTCTGTCTTTTCAAAAAAACGGCATAGCACAAGAAGACCATCCAAATACATACATAATTCCATGCTAGGTAATAGGAAAGATACTTTAAAAATCTGAGTATTTACAAAGTATGTTGGTATTTATAGTTTTCAGGTTTGCACAGTATAGGTGATAGAGCCCTGAACTCAGAATCAGCAAATTTTCTTTAAAATTTCAATCTGAGCATTAAATCTACATGTAGATTCTCCTACCCCGACTCCCTCCCACATAATTCCTATCTACCTTATCTAAGACTAGACATCAGGCAACAGTATATGAAGAAACAGATGACAGTTTCAGGCATTGCCTTGAATTGATCATTTTTAAGGCCCATTCCGAAAACGTGGAATTTCTTCAAAGTTTCATCGATAAAGCTGCTTCTTTTTTTTTTTTTTTAGACGGATTCTCACTTTGTCGCCCCGGCTAGAGTGCAATGGCGTAATCTCCGCTCACTGCAGCCTCTGCTTCCTGGGTTCAAGCAATTCTCCTACCTCAGCCTCCCGAGTACCTGGGATTACAGGCAAGTGCCACCACCCCTGGCTAATTTTTATATTTTAATAGAGATGGAGTTTCACCATGTTGTCCAGGCTGGTCTCAGACTCCTTGCCTCGAGCGATCCGCCCGCCTCAGCCTTCCAAAATGCTGGAATTACAGGCGTGAACCACTGCGCCCGGCCAAGACTGCCTCTTCTTGTAAGAGTTTTTGCCTCAGCTCCTTATCCAACCTGGAGGACACATGCTGAAATGTAATCACTCGAAACTTGCTCTTGTTTTTTCCATTTTAATAATTATTTTTTGTGTTTTGACTGTTAAAAAAAACCATTCCCTAGCAAATAGATTTCTTGGCTCAGCTATATATAAAGTATTAATAAAAATGTGTATATTTTTAGGTTCTTCTAGGTAGGGTACAATATACTTCCGAAGGTGTCCTAGGGCCCTCCTAAATAAGGAATCTTTTTGTTAAACTAATAAATCTATTCAAAATGAAGCTTCCTATTTCTGTTTATTTATTTATTTTTTAAGTCACAGGTTGCGGTCTTCACTGCCCATCTTCTCCCACACCCTTATAAATTGGTTTGGTATTTCATTTTTGATCTGGGAAAGAATAATTCATTTTTATCTTCATTTAATTTTAATAGTCAAGGAGTAGTCTATAAAGATTGAATAAATTTAATCCTTCTGCAATTAGTGTCAAGTTAATTCATTCTGGATGTGAATAACTGAAGAAATACAGTCCCTCCCACACACTGACAGACACCTTCATCAGGTTTAATGTTTTATGTAAATGATCCTACTTGAAAGGAAGTTGTCTTGTTTCTCCCGCCTCCCTTTCTGTCCTTGTTAATTGTTTATAAACCTAAACCTTCTCTTAGCATTTTCGCAAGACTGTAGTACCATTCACTGGATCAACTCTGTTGATCCCGTAAAGATAACACATTCTGCCGCTGATTTGACTCCTTTGCACAGAGAAATTCAATTTCCCCCCTCCATAAAAGTTCACAACGATATAACTTCTGCGGGTTGCTCCAGCAAGGAAGATATGAGCAGACCTCATGAGGATTAAAATGATCTGTATATGTCTCGTGTGCAGCAAGCAGATAGGATTATTTTAAGTAGCCCTTTGCCTCATACAACACGGTCCATCTGGATCATCCCTGATTTTATCAACCCGGAGACGACTTTCTGAGCTGGACTATTTTCCCTCCTATGGGGAAGCCAAGATACAAAAATCTATCAAGCAGGCAGGCCAACATCTAAGACATTTAAAATATGCTTTCTTCTTTCTTTCCATTAAAATCAACACTTGAGGTTATATAACTGGTGCTCATATAGGTTTTAAAATGAATCCATTTAATACATAAGGAATATAACAATCTAATATACTTCTTTTAATATCAGTGCAGCTATAAAGGCATACTGGCTATTACTAACATGACTCATCAAGATTTTTTAAAAAGATAATTTACTTATCTCTTGTCAAGTCACTATTTAATGTTACTTTCTACATTTGCTGTGATAAGCATTAAAATCTGTATATTGGTTGATAAATCATTGTTTAGGAGTGTCTAAAGGGTTCAGTAAATGGTATGAAATTGCCATAGTATAATAAATGGTTATTTGATAATGAATGAAATTGTTTGAAAATACTGTTAAAATGTCAAGTTTAAACATATAGATCATTACTCAAAAGGAAGGCAAACATGGAAACCACAGTGACATCATAAATATACTCCAATAAACACATTTATTTATACTAGACAAGTTGTAGGTAGTTTGTATAAATGTGTACAAATTGATATATGAAGTTAATTTCAATCTGTAAAAGTAATTGCATTGGTTTAACTTATTTAACTCTCCTTACAATAATGTTTATTGCAGAAAAAGAAGGTAAAGAAATAAATGATGATAAATAGATAAAATACATAGGAAATGTGAATTGTTTTACAATTTAATTACACTGTCACATAAAATTATCACATAAATACACCAATCCGACAGCAGAAATACATTAAAACCCTATTATCTAATGTAGAGAACAGTTTTTTTGTTGGTCTTTATTTCATTACACATTTAAGATAATTTTACTTTTTTCTACCAGCATAAACTGTCTAAACAATGTCAAAAGCAAAATGATTAAGGAACAAAAATGATTTTCCAAAAATACGTTCTGCTTTGTGCAATGCTGTGAAGTCTGATGTGCAATCTAAGAAAAGGGCAGCAACCCCCCGTCCCTCATGACGGGTGTACCAGAGAAATGTAAACTCAGGAACTCACAATAGAAATTGAAGTTAATTGGTTTGTTAGACTTGTGCAGAGCTCATAAGATGTGCAAATAACTTTGCAGCTGTGCATCTTAAATGACAGAATATTTCATTTTGGGATAAATAAATGTATAATGCAAAGATTCATTGGTTTTACAAAGCCAACTAACATTTATTTTCTTTTAAATACACCTTTTTTTTTTTTTTTTTTAAAGACAAGGTTTTACCACGTTGGTTAGGCTGGTCTTGAACTCCTGACCTCAGGTGATCCGCCGGCCTTGGACTCCAAAGTGCTTGGATTACAGGTGTGAGCCACCATGCCTGGCAACATTTATTTCCTAATATGTATGAGGCATATGCTAGGTGCTGTAGGTGTTACTTAGGCTGTGTTCCGAAGAGGCTGATTATCTAACGGGATTATCCAATGGGAGATGAGATGTGTTCATAAGAAATAAGGCATTTATGTCAGGTATGGCTATTTATTTATTGATCTATATATTGGGTTATTTTGCTCCAAGTTTTAAAATTGTAGGTTGAGACCAGAGTACAGTGTCACAAATGTTCCAGTAAAATGTTTAAAACCTGGAATCAGTGTCTGTGTTATTTAATAATCCTCAAAACACTGTAACACACTGAATAATATCTATACTAGTAACAGATTTAGGTTATTAGAGCAAGGATAATTTTATTCATTCTATAATGGAAAATATAAAATTCAGTTTGAGAAAAATGAACATGATAATGAAAATAAACTAGTCAAAGGGAAAAATTCATTGAAGAGATGGGTTAGAACTGAAAATGATCATAGGAGTGAAAAAAGGTTTAACACAATTAATAATATGAAGTGATTAAAAACATATGCAATTTATGTGTCAAATATTTATGGACAATAAACTAACTTTTTAGATAATTTTCAGTCTTTATGAAATAAAGTTGTATTTCTTTCTCATTTTTTTCAATACCTACTCAAACTGAAGGCAAATGTCTGGATCTTTTACAGTGTGAAGGTTAAATAAGATATCATAAACACTCGCAATGGCTAGAACATAATGAACTGGAGAGAGACAGAGAGAGACAGAGAGAGAGAGAGAGAAACTTCTATGCTGCCGTGGGAGGGGATCCAAGGGAGAAATCCGCACAGGTAAGGTGCATGTGGATTTTAACCCCGGAATTATTCCTGCCCCACTCATGTTCTCGTCCAAACGAGAGGAGTTTTTTCAGACTTCCTCTGGAGTGACTGATCTTTGACTCTGTTGCTAGATTGGCTGCCAGGCCCACAACAGAGCCCCTTCCTCCCAGAGGTTTTCGCGGGCTTTTTGAACAAAGGAGCACACCTAGAATTTTACCTAGCCCACCGGAAAAAGTCAGACAAAGAACTTTACTTTCCCGGATGGGGGTGCGGATGGAGGCCTGGTGCTAGGAAGCTCGTGCCTTTGAAACTACGCCCTTCGTGGACTCAGTTTTCCTTAACACAGTCTCTCAAATTCACATTGTTTCAAAATTAAAAAATAATAAGATAAGAATAAAGTCAATTTCAGTATGTACTTCCATTTTTATTGCTGTTAAAAGATAATTTATAAGAAGTCCTGTTTAATGATAAGATGAATGTAAACATAACTCTTATCAGACAGGGCGCTACATCTGATGTTTCTTAATAGCATGATATATGGTAACTAAAGTGTGTCTTAAATCTTAAGGGCTTTTTGGCTCATTTTGACTTCAACTGGTGAATTCATTTGTAAAAGAAAAAAGTAGACATTGAAATAGGTAAAATACAATAATAAAGGTAATTCAGACATGACAATGGAAAATGGAGATGCTTAAAAAGAAAATTTAGAGTATCAGATATTGATGAGACTAGAATCATAAAATGTTATTCCTAGAATGGTTTTCATATACCTATAAATTAAATAAATTGACTCACTTCTGAACATTAGGATCTTCAAAATGATATGTATATACTGAAAATATGATCCTTTTTATTGCCTATTGCTACAGAAAGGGTCATAACTAATTCCAACCATTATTAGAATTTAGAAGACATCATTTATTATACTTCAGAATGGCCGGTTACATAAACCATTTTTAAAGAAAATATTGAATATAGGATGTAGTTAACTTTCAACATATTGAAAATATTGTTAATTTAAAACTCAAATTTCTTTATTCTCAAAGGGAGCAGTGCTTAACCATTAAAAAAAAGTGTACTCCTACCTTGAATTTAAAAGTAAAACTCAAGAAAGGCAAGCAATATAGTAGATCAGAATATACAAAATGCAGTCATTTTAAAATAGAACTCTTTTACCTTTAATTTCTAATGTCTTCTCAGTATGAATGCCTTCACGAACACTGCTACTACTCTTATTATTTTTTTGAGACTGAGTCTCGCTCTGTTGCCAGTCTGGAGTTCAGTGGCGTGATCTCAGCTCACTGCAACCTCTGCCTCCCGGGTTCAAGCAATTCTCCTCCCTCAGCTTTCCGAGTAGCTGGGGCTATAGGTGCACCACCATACCCAGCTAATTTTGGTATTTTTAGTAGAAATGGGGTTTCACCACATTGGCCAGGACAGTCTTGATCTCTTCACCTCACGATCCGCCTGCCTTGGCCTCCCAAAGTGCTGGGATTACAGGCATGAGCCCCTGTGCCTGGCTAAACACTACTACTATTTTTACTGTTCCTTTCTGTTCCACCATGACACCTATTTCTCTCATTTGATATTCTTTTATATACTGTGTCATGGGGGTGTCTCAGGAAGTTTGTGTTGCTTCTATATGAAATTACAAGAAAAGAATGGGGTAAATCCTCCCCTTTTCCCTTAAGGTTAGAGACAGGTCTTAGAATAGTTTTCTCTCTCTGTTTATGCAGAGATAACATGCAAGTCAGGTCAAATATAAATATGAAATCACTGGTTGTATGTGCATTTTATATCAGTAGAAGGATGACCATGGGAATGCTGCCACAGACCTTCTTAAGGCCTGACCTCTCACAGATACCCATGTTAACCTATGGGCAAGAATCTCTCTAGGATGTGAAAAAAAGGGATAAAATTGCCCAGAGTTCTGTTTGGAGTTCTAAACTTTTCAGAACTTAAGCAGCGAGTTGCTACATGGCATCAGGGAGAGTAGAGGAGTAAAGGATGCTATCAGCTGATGCCAAAACCAGACTGGAAGCTCTGGTGCACATCTGCATAAATATGCTGTATGGGCTTGGCAAGCCCTCCTTACTGCAGACCTCTTCATCATCCTTAACATGGCCTTTTGAAATATTTCCAGCTGGGTGCAGTGGCTCATGCCTGTAATCCCAATACTTTCGGAGGCTGAGGCTGGCGAATCACTTGAGGTCAGGAGCTCGAGACCAGCTTGGTCAACATGGTGAAACCCTGTCTCTACTAAAAGTACAAAATTAGCCATGCGTGGTGGTGTGCGCTTGTAATCCCAGCTACTCTGGAGGCTGAGGCAAGAGAATTGCTTGAACCCGGGAATCGGAGATTTCAGTGAGCTGAGATCCCGCCACTGCACTCCAACCTGGTGACAGAGTGAGATTCCATCTCAAAAATAAAAAAAAGAAATATTTCCTCTTCTTCTTTTCCTGTTTAGAACAACCATTGTTGTTGTTTTGTTAGATTTCTCTGTGTAAAAATAAATAATTTTACTTAATTCAATACATACATACTTCTGGCAGAGATTGGGGGTTGGGAGGTAGAGGACGGGAGGATATTACATACTGTGTTGTGCCTCCACCCTTGGAAAGCCCTAAGGATCTAGATAGAGACCTGTTTCACTAGACAGATATTAAAACTCCTACAGAGTGCTCATTGATGTATTATAATTTTTTTTTTAAATGGAGTTTCGCTTTTGTTGCCCAGGCTGAAATGCAATGGCACAATCTTGGCTCACTGCAACCTCTGCCTTCCTGATTCAAGTGATTCTGCTCCTTCAGCCTCCCAAGTAGCTGGGATTACAGCACTTGCCACCACACCCAGCTAATTTTTGTATTTTTAGTAGAGACGGGGTTTTGTCTTGTTGGCCAGGCTAGTCTTAAAGTCCTGACATTAGGTGATCCACCTGCCTCAGCCTCCCAAAGTGCTGGGATTACAGGTGTGAGCCACCATGCCCAGCCAGTTCTCTCTTTTTTTTTGTCTTAAGTGGGACATCAAGGTATACTTTATATCTATTAAATTCACCCTGTTTGGATATACAGTTCCATGACTGACAAATGTATACAGTCTTGTAATCACCATTACAATCAAGATAGGGAATATGTCTATTGTCCCGAGAATCAAAAGGATTCTACCCATCACCTACCCTCAGCCCCTGACAACCATTGATCTACTCTTTGTTCTTACAGTTTTGCCATTTTGACAATATATAAATGAAACCATACAGCATGCAGTCTTTTTAGTTTGGCCTTTTTTACTTAGCATAATGCTTTTTGAGACACATGTTGTTGCATGCATTAGTACTTGGTTCTGTTTTATTGCTAGTATTCCACTGTATGGATGTATCATAATTTATTCATTAATAGACGTATATTTGGGTTAAGTTTTTGATGATTATGAATAAACCTGCTATGAAAGTTTAAGTACAAAGTTTGGTGTGTATCTATGTCTTTGCTTTTCTTGGGTAAATACCTAGGAGTTAAATTTCTGAATTATATGCTATGTATATATTTAACTCCTATTTCCTTTGGAAAAAGGTCAAAATGTTTTCCAAAGTGGCTATCCCATTTACTCATAATGTTACTCATTATTCTCTTTGCAATGAGTAACATTTCCAGTTGTTCTGCATCCTTGGCAGCACTTAATATTGTCAGTTTGTTTTCACTCAAAGCAGTCTAATAGATATGCAGTAAGGAAGGTTATACTTTAATTAAATCATTTCACACATATGACACTTGATTCCATGGGGAATTTAATGAAATTTAAATAATTCTGTACATAAGGAGCTTATTTTCTAGTTGAGTAGAGAATATAAATACACACAAAAGTCAAATGGAATATTTCAATAGTAGTACAAGATGGTAGCAACAAAGATCAGAAGAGGCTGAGCGATGAATTGGCTCATGCCTATAATCCCAGCACTTTGGGAGGCCAACACGGGTGGATCACTAGGTCAGGAGTTCGAGACGAGCCTTACCAACATGGTGAAACCCCATCTCTACTAAAAATACAAAAATTAGCCAGCATGGTGATGGGTACCTGTAATCCCAGCTACTTGGGAGGCTGAGGCAGGAGAATCACTTGAACCCAGGAGGCGGAGGTTGCAGTGAACCGAGATTGCACCACTGCACTCCAGGCTGGGTGTTAGAGTGAGATTCCATTTCAAAAAAAAAAAAAAAAAAAAGAAAGAAAAGAAAGATATCAGAGAAAGTACATGATTGATATCTATGGAATTTTGTTAATCGTTATAGTAATGATTAAGTTAGTCATAGTTAATCATTGCCCCTGCATTTTTTTTGTGAACATCAACTCTAATGGACTCTTCCTTTATAATCTGTTACATCTTTTTTCTTTTTATATTCTGCTGTCAGTACCTCAGTTCAGACCTTGATCATCTCATCCTAAATTACTATAGCAATTTTTAAATAATTTTAAGTCTGCTAGATTCTTTCTACTACAAGTAGTCCTGATTACAGCCATTAAACACATCTACTTAAGACAGTTTTCTGTTGTTACATAACACATTAGCACAAGTGTAGTGGCTTAAAACAATACTTACTTATGTGTTCACAGTTCTGTAGGTCAGAAGTCTGTGCAGTGTGGCTGCATTCTCCGCTAAGGGTCTCACAAAGCTAAAATCAAGATGTTGACAGGGCTGGGGTCCTTCCTGGAACTTGGGACTCTTTTCCAAGTTTATGTGGTTGTGGCAGAATTTAATTCATTGTGGATAAAGGACCGAGATTCTTGTTTCTTACTGGCCATGGACTAAGACACACTCTTATTTTCTTGAGGTCACCTTCATTCTGTGACACATGATCTCTTTCATCTTCAAAGGCAGCAATGGAAAGTCTCTCTCACATAAAATTTTTCTCATGCTTCCAATCTCTCTCTTAGTCCATTGAGGAGAGCCAAATCCCATTTAAAGGCTCACTGGACTAGGTCATGTCCACCCAGGATAATCTCTCTTTCTTAGAGTCAACTATTCCATACACCATAATCTAATCATCATTGTGATAGCCCATCATATTCACAGATTTTATCCACACTCTAGGGTGAAGGAACTAATATATACAGTAGTCCACTTTCAAGACAAGGTGGCTTAGATTGGCTTAGGTCCACAAACTACAGAAGAAACAGGATATACTAGGCCTCTGCTTGGATAGCCAACACCTGCTTGTCTGTCCCACCTCCCATAGTTGCCCTCAACTAAGATGGTTTGAGATGGAGTTTCGCTCTTGTTGCCCAGGCTGGAGTGCAATGGTGCAATCTTTGCTCACTGCAACCTCCGCCTCCCAGGTTCCAGTGATTCTCCTGCGTCAGCCTCCCAAGTAGCTGGTATTACAGGTGTGTGCCTCCACTCCTGGGTAATTTTTTGTATTTAGTAAAGGTGGGGTTAGTCAGGCTAGTCTCGAACTCCTGACCTCAGGTGATCCACCTACCTTGGCCTCCCAAAGTGCTGGGATTACAGGCATGAGCCACTGTGCCCAGCCCAAGGAAGTTTAGTCTAAAAGGAGTTTATTATTCTGCAAACTAGCTCAATTTGTCTAGTCTTATCAGCCTGCTCAGCTACTCAGGTCACAAGTCAAATACTTAATCCCTAAGCTAACTAGGATTGCAATGCATTGTAGGCTACAACAAAATGTAGCAAAACAACCCTAAAGAAAACACCTAACGCTCCTACTCAACAACCAATAGGTGAAGTCCAGGAAGATTGTGACCCCCATAGTACTCAGCCTATGAAGAACCGAGGGAGGGGCCTGCACACTAGGGGACAAATGGCTTATTGAAACTATGCTCGGTATGCCTATCAGACACCTGATCTTGCAAGACCGTCATTAAAAGTCTCACTTTTGCTGTTCTCTGGGTCTCTAAGTTGATGCTTTGGTTTGGATGGCTGAATTTGTTTCTCACAAGGATTAGATATGACATATATAACAGGGAAGGGAAATCTTGGGGTCCCCATCTTACAAATCTGCCTACCATACATAGTAAGTAATAATGCAAATTTATCAGCATTAAAAAAAAAAACCCTCTAAACTCAGCACTCTTCACTGTTTATTGATTCTTACTTCTTTCTTCTGGGTTCACTGTTTTTTGGGGAATAGGGGATGGTGTCTTGCACTGTCACCCAGGCTGGGGTGCAGTGTTGAGATCTTGGCTCACTGCAACCTCTGCCTTCTGGGTTTAAGCGATTCTCCTGTCTCAGCCTCCCAAAAAGCTGTGATTACAGGTAGGGTTCACTTTTCTCTTTGACAAGGTACTACATCCTTTTATAATTATTTTATTGAAAGTAACTGTTCAATTTTGTTAGACAATTTTAGTTGTCAGAAAACGACAACTAAATTTGTTGTCATTTTTTAAATTCTCATTTTAAGTTGTAGTTATTATGTGGAATTCTAATTGACATTTACAGTTACTTCTCTATTGCTTTCTAGCATCTGAAGACTGAAGTTGGCTATTAGTCTAGTGCTTTTTTCTATTTTTTAAGATGAAGTTTTGCTCTTGTTGTCCAGGCTGGAGTGCAACCTCCAGCTCACTACAACCTCTGCCTCTCGGGTCCAAGTGATTCTCCTTTGTCAGCCTCCCAAGTAGCTGGGATTACAGGCATGTGCCACCACACCTGGCTAAGTTTGTATTTTTAGTAGAAATGGGGTTTCTCCATGCTGGTCAGGCTGGTCTTGAACCCCTGACCTCAGGTGATCCGCCTGCCTCTGCCTCCCAAAGTTGCTGGTATTACAGGCGTGAGTCATTGTGTCTGGCCTCTAGTTATGCTTTCTATGTAAGAAATGTTTTTTCTCCTTTATAGTATTTAAAAGTTTCTCTCTTTTTTTTTTTTAGCTGGAGTCTCATTCTGCTGTCCAGGCTAGAGTACAATAGTATGATCTTGGCTCATTGCAACCTCTGTCTCTTGGGTTAAAGTGATTGTCCTGCCCCAGCCTCCTAAGTAGCTGGGACCACAGGCACATGTCACAATGCCCGACTAATTTTTTTGTATTTTTTGTAGAGATAGGGTTTCACCATGTTGGCCAGGCTGGTCTCGAACTCTGGTCTCAAGTGATCTACTCACCATGGCCTCCCAAAGTGTTGGGATTACAGGCATGAGCCACTGTGCCCAATCAAAAGCTTCTCTTTAACAGTGATATTTTCCAGTTTCACTAGGACAAGTCGAAGTATGGAGTTATTTATCTACTTTCTATCCTGTTGGTTTCCAGAGTGCATTTTCAACTTAATTCCAGATCTTTCTTAACTTTGACAAAATTCTGTTTTTTCTTAAATTGTGTTTCTCCTGCATTCCCTTTATTCTTTTTTCCTGAAACTCTATTTTTTTTTCCCATGGTAAGAACTCTCAATAAATCCTGAAATTCTTGTATTTATTTTTGAGACAATGTCTGTTTCTGTTGCCTAGGCTAGAGTACAATGGGACAATCTCAGCTCACTGCAACCTCTGCCTCCTGAGCTCCAGCCATCTTCCTGCCTTAAGCTCCTGAGTAGCCAGGACTACAGGTTTATGCCACCACACCTGGCTAAATTTTGTATTTTTTGTAGAGATGGGATTTTTGCCCATTGCTCAAGCTGATCTTAAACTCCTGAGCTCAAGCAATCCACCCACTTCAGCCTCTCAAAGTGTTGGGATTATAGGTGTGAGCCACTGTGCCTGGCCTAAAATTTTTAATTTTATTTTTAAAAATTTATTTATTTTTTGAGACAGTCTCACTCTATCACCCAGCCTGGAGTGCAGTGGCATGATATCAACTCACTGCAACCTCTGCCTCCCAGGCTCAAGCCATCCTCCCGCCTCAGCCTCCTAAGTAGCTGGGACCACAGATGCATGCCACTGTGCCCAGCTAATTTTTGCATTTTTGGTAGAGACAGAGTTTCAACATGCTGTCCAGGCTGGTCTTAAACTTCTGAGCTCAAGTGATCTGCCCACCTCAGCCTCCAAAACTGCTGGGATTACAGGCATGCGCTATATCCTCCATGTATATTACCTGTTATTTTATGTTTTCATTTCTTTGTATCTGACCACTGCATGCCAAGAGAATTCCGTAGTATTATCTTTCAATTCAGTAATTCCCTCTTCAACTCTTTTATCTGGTGTGCCCCTTCTATTGATTTTTTTGAAAATTCCAATCACAACATTTTTATATGAACGCTTTCTAATTAGTTTGCTTTATTAACTTTGTATTATGCTTAATTTCTACCTCTTTAATAGTTTTGTTTTTACTTCAAATGGGTATTATTTTTGCATCTTTTTGTCAATTCTAAGCATATGTTTAAATACTTTAAAAATATTAATTTTTGATCTTAAGTAAATTTCTTTCTTCAGTTTTACAATTCTACTTATTTATTTATTATTTTTTGAGACGGAATATCACTCTGTCACCCAGGCTGAAGTGCACCTCTACCTCCCGAGTTCAAGCAATTCTCCTGCCTCAGTCTCCTGAGTAGTTGGGCTTACAGGTTCCCACCACCATGCCTGGTTAATTTTTGTATATTTAGTAGAAATGGGGTTTCACCATGTTGGTGCTGGTCTTGAACTCCTGGCCTCAAGTGATCTGCCTGCTTCCACTTATTTATTTATTTTTAGAGATAGGGTCTTATTCTGTTGCTCAGGTTTGAAGGCAGTAGTGTGAACATGGTTCACTGTAACCTGAACTCAAGCAATCCTCTTGCCTTATTGTACTTAGTAGCTGGGACTACAGGAACATGGAATCATACCTGGCTATTTTTTTTTTTTTCTATTTTTTTGCAGAGATGGGGTCTTGCTATGTTGCCAGGCTGGTATTAAACTCCTGGCCTCAAGTGATCCTTCTGACTTGGCCTCCCAAAGTGCTGGGATTACAGGAATGAGCTAAATTTCTCTTTCCATCATAGTTTTGTTTGGCTCTCTTTCTTAGAATTTGTTTTCTTTCTTTCTTTTTTTTTTTTTTTT
>CAUYQU010004002.1:0-56243 GCA_963574635.1 Cheracebus regulus
GATCTTATCTATTATTGAATCTCTTAATTTTTTTTTATTTCATTCATTGAATTCTTTAATTCCAGGATTTCTGTTCAGTTCTTTTTTATGATATCTATCTCTCTGGTGAATTTCTCCTTCATATCCTGAATTATTTTTCTGATTTTTTTTTGGTATTATTTATCTGTATTCTCTTGTGTCTCATTAAACTTCTTTTTCTTTCTTTTTTTTTAAATTATATATTAAGTTATGGGATACATGTGCAGAACATACAGGTTTGTTACATAGTTATACATGTGCTATGATGGTTTGCTGCACCTATCAACCTTTCATCTACATTAGGTATTTCTCCTAATGCTATCCCTCCCTAGCGCCCCACTCCCTGACAGACCCCGATGTGTGATGTTTCCCTCCCTGTGTCCATGTGTTCTCCTTGTTCAACTCTCATTTATGAGTGAGAAAATGCAGTGTTTGTTTTTCTTTCTTCTGTTAGTTTTCTGAGAATGATGGTTTCCAGCTTCATCCATGTCCCTGCAAAGGACATGAACTCATCTTTTTTATGGCTGTATAGTATTCCATGGTGTATATGTGCCACATTTTCTTTATCCGGCCTATCATTGATGGACATTTGGGTTGGTTCCAAGTCTTTGCTATTATGAAAATTACCACAATAAACATATGTGTGCATGTGTCTTTATAGTAGAATAATTTATAATCCTTTGGGTATATACCCAGTAATGGGATTACTGGGCCAAATAATATTTCTGATGCTAGAGGTATTGGGAAAACTGAAACACTAGTTGAGGAATCACCACACTGTTTTCCATGATGGTTGAACTAATTTACACTTCCACCAACAATGTAAAAACGTTCCTATTTCTCCACATCCTCTCCAGCATCTTTTGTTTCCTGACATTTTAATGATTGCTATTCTAACTGGTGTGAGATGGTATTTCATTGTGGTTTTGATTTGCATTTCTCTAATGACCAGTGATGATAAGCTTTTTTTTCCATATGTTTGTTGGCCAGATAAATATCTTCATTTGAGAAGTGTCTGTTCATATTCTTTGCCCACTTTTTGATGGGGTTGTTTATTTTTCTCTTGTAAATTTAAGTTTTTTGTAGATTCTGGATATGCCCTTTGTCAGATGGATAAATTGCAAAGATTTTCTCCCATTCTGTAGGTTTTCTGTTCACTCTGATGATAGTTTCTTTTGCTGTGCAGAAGCTCTGGAGTTTAATTAGATCCCATTTGTCAATTTTGTCTTTCATTGCCATTGCTTTTGGTGTTTTAGTCAGGACGTCTTTGCTCATGTCTATGTCCTGAATTACCATTCAGGACATAGGTTTTCTTCTAGGGTTTTTATGGTTTTAGGTCTTATGTTTAAGTCTTTAATCCATCTTGAGTTAATTTTTGTATAAGGTATAAGGAAGGGATCCAGTTTCAGCCTATGGTTACCCAATTTTTCCCATCACCATATATTAAATAGGGAATCCTTTCACCATTGTTTGTTTTTGTCAGGTTTGTCAAAGATCACATGATTGTGGATGTGTAGTGTTATTTCTGAGGACTCTGTTCTGTTCTATTGATAGATATATCTGTTTTGATACAAGTACCATGTTGTTTTGTTTACTGTAGCCTTGTAATATAGTTTGAAATAAGGTAGCATAATGCCTCCAGCTTTGTTATTTTTGCTTAGGATTGCCTTGGCTGTACAAGCTCTTTTTTGGTTCCACAAGAAATATAAAGTAGTCTTTTTCTAATTCTGTGAAGAAAGTCAATGGTAGCTTGAGGGGGATATCACGGAATCTATAAATTACTTTGGGAAGTATGGCCATTTTCACGATATTGATTATTCCTAACCATGAACATGGAATGTTTTTCCATTTGTTTGCATTCTTTCTTATTTCCGTGAGCAGTGGTTTGTAGTTCTTTTTGAAGAGGTCCTTCACATCCCTTGTAAGTTGTATTCCTAGGTATTTTATTCTCTTTGTAGCAATTGTGAATGGGAGTTCACTCATGGTTTCGCTCTCTGTTTGCCTACTATTCGTGTATAGGAATGTGTATGATTTTTGCATATTGATTTTGTATCCTAAGACTGCTTAAAGCTGCTTATTAGTTTAAGGAGATTTTGGGTGGAGACAATGGAGTTTTCTAAGTATACAATCATGTCATTTGCAAATAGAGACAATTTGACTTCCTCTCTTCCTATTTGAATATCTTTATTTCTTTCTCTTGCCTGATTGCCCTGGCCAGAGCTTCCAATACTATGTTGAATAGGAGTGGAGAGAGAGGGCATCCTTGTCTTGTGCTGGCTTTCAAAGGAATGCTTCTAGCTTTTGTCCATTCAGTATGATATTGGCTGTAGGCTTGTCATAAATAGCACTTATTATTTTGAGGTACGTTCCATCAATACCTAGTTTCTTGAGAGTTTTTAGTATGAAGGAGTGTTGAATTTTATCAAAGGCATTTTCTGCATCTATTGAGATAATCATGTGGTTTTTGTCATTGATTCTGTTTATGTGATGGATTATGTTTATTGATTTGTATATGTTGAACCAGCCTTGCATCTCAGGATGAAGCTAACTTGATCATGGTGGATTAGCTTGTTGATGTGCTGCTGGATTTGGTTTGCCAGTATTTTACTGAAGATTTTTGCATCATGTTCATCAGGGATATTGGCCTGAAATCTTTTTTGTTGTTGTGACTCTGCCAGGTTTTGTTATCAGGATGATGCTGGCCTCATAATGTGAGTTAGGGAGGAGTCCCTCGTTTTCTATTGTTTGGAAGAGTTTCAGAAGGAATGTTACCAGCTCCTCTTTGTACTTCTGGTAGAATTTGGCTGTGAATCTCTCTGGTCCTGGGATTTTTTTTTGGTTGATAGGCTATTAATTACTGCTTCAATGTCAGAACTTGTTATTGGTTTATTCAGGGATTTAACTTCTTCCTGGTTTAGTCTTGGGAGAGTGTATGTGTCCAGGAATTTATCTATTTCTTCTAGATTTTCTAGGTTATTTGCATAGAGGTGTTTATAATATTCTTTGATGGTAGTTTGTATTTCTGTGGGATCAGTGGTGATATCCCCTTTATCATTTTCTATTGTGTCTATTTGATTCTTCTCTTTTTTCTTCTTTATTAGTCTGGCTAGTGGTCTATCTGTTTTGTTATACTTTCCAAAAAACCAGCTCGTGGATTCGTTGATTTTTTTGAAGGGATTTTTCTGTCTCTATCTCCTTCAGTTCTGCTCTGATCATAGTTATTTCTTGTCTTCTGCTAGCTTTTGAATTTTTTTGCTTTCGCTTCTCTAGTTCTTTTAATTGTGATGTTAGAAGATTTACATCTTTTCTGCTTTCTCTTGTGAGCATTTAGTGCTATAAGTATTTAATTGTGATGTTAGAAAATTTACATTTTTTCTGCTTCATCTTGTGAGCATTTAGTGCTATAAGTTTTCCTCCAAACACTGCTTTGGTTGTGTCCCAGAGATTCTGGTATGTTGTATCTTTGTTCTTACTGCTTTCAAATAACTTTTGTATTTCTGCCTTCATTTCGTTATTTACACAGTAGTCATTCAGGAGCAGGTTGTTTAGTTTCCATGAAGTTTTATGGTTTTGAGTGAGTTTCTTAATCCTGAGTTCTAATTTGATTGCACGGTGGTCTGAGAGACTTTTTGTCATGATTTCCATTCTTTTGCATTCGCTGAGGAGTGTTTTACTCCCAATTATGTGGTCAATTTTAGAATAAATGTAATATGGCATCAAGAAGAATGTATATTCTGTTGATTTGGGGTGGAGAGTTCTGTAGATGTCTTTTAGGTCTGCTTGGTCCAGAGGTGAGTTCAAGTCCTGAATGTCCTTGTTAATTTTCTGTCTTGTTGATCTGTCTAATATTGACAGTGGGGTGTTGAAGTCTCCCACTATGATTGTGTGGGTGTCTAAGTCTCTTTGTAGGTCTTGAGAACTTGCTACATGAATCTGGGTGCTCCTGTATTGGGTGCATATATATTTAGGATAGTTAGCTCTTTTTGTTGCATTTATTCATTTACCATTATGTAATGCCATTCATTGTCTCTTTTGATCATTGTTGATTTAAATTCTGTTTTATCAGAGACTAGGATTGCAACCACTGCTTTTTTTTTTTTTTTTGCTTTCCATTCGCTTATTAAATATTTCTTCATCCCTTTTTTTTTGAGCCTATATGTGTCTTTGTATGTCATATGGATCTCCTGAATACAGAACACAGATGGGTCTTGCCTCTTTATCCAAATTGCCCATCTGTGTCTTTTAATTGGGGCATTTATCCTGTTTACATTTAAGGTTAATATTGTTATGTGTGAATTTGATCCTGTCATTATGCTAGCTGGTTATTTTGCCCATTAGTTGATGCAGTTTTTTTTCATAGTGTCGATAGTCTTTACAATTTGGTATGTTTTTGCAGTGGCTAGTACCAGTTTTTCCTTTCCATGTCTAATGCTTTTTTCAGGAACTCTTGTAAGGCAGGCCTGGTGATGACAAAATCTCTCAGCATTTGCTTGTCTGTAAATGATTTTATTTCTCTTTCTCTTATGAAGCTTAGTTTGGCTAAATATGAAATTTTGGGTTGAAAATTCTTTTCTTTAAGAGTGTTGAATATTGGCCCCAATATCTTCTAGCTTGTAGTGTTTTTGCAGAAAGATCCACTGTTAGTCTGATGGGCTTCCCTTTGTGGGTAACCCCACCTTTCTCTCTGGCTGCCCTTAACATTTTTTCCTTCATTTCAACCTTAGTGAATCTATCAATTATGTGTCTTGGGGTTGCTCTTTTTGAGCAGTATCTTTGTGGAATTTTCTGTATTTCCTGGATTTGAATGTTGTCCTGTCTTGCTACGTTGGGGTTCTCCAGGATAGTATCCTGAAGTTGGACAGTTTTCCAACTTGGTTTCATTCTCCCCATCACTTTCAGGTACACCAATCAAATGTAGGTTTGTTTTTTTCATGTAGTCCCATATTTCTTGGAGGTTTTGTTCATTTCTTTTCATTCTTTTTTCTCTAATTTTGTCTTCATGCTTTGTTCCATTAAGTTGATCTTCAGTCACTGATATCCTTTCTTCTGCTTGATCGATTCAGCTCTTGATGCTTGTATATGCTTCACAAAGTTCTTATGCTGTGTTTTTCAGCTCCTTCA
The DNA here is from genome assembly GCA_963574635.1 of Cheracebus regulus. Classification (NCBI taxonomy): domain Eukaryota; kingdom Metazoa; phylum Chordata; class Mammalia; order Primates; family Pitheciidae; genus Cheracebus; species Cheracebus regulus. The sequence continues at coordinate 5,140 of CAUYQU010004002.1, forward strand.
GGTCATTTATGTTCTTCTCTAATTTGGTAATTCTAGTTAGCAATTCTTTTAACTTTTTTTCAAGGTTTTTAGCTTCCTTGCATTGGGTTAGAACATGCTCCTTTAGCTCGGAGGAGTTTGTTATTACCCACCTTCTGAAGCCTACTTCTGTCAATTCATCAAACTCATTCTCTGTCCAGTTTTGTTCCCTTGCTGGCGAGGAGTTGTGTTCATTTGGAGGAGAAGAGGCATTCTGGTTTTTGGAATTTGCAGCCTTTTTGTGCTGGTTTCTCCCCATCTTTGTGGATTTATCTATGTTTGGTCCTTGATGTTGGTGAGTTTCAGATGGAGTTTCTGTGTTAATGTCCTTTGGTTGATATTGATGCTATTCCTTTTGGTTTATCAGTTTTCCTTCTAACAGTCAGTCCTCTCTGATGCAGGTCTGCTCGGGTTTGCTGGAGGTCTACTCCAGACCCCATTTGCCTGTATCACCAGCAGAGGCCGCAGAACAGCAAAGATTGCTGCCTGTTTCTTCCTTTGGAAGATTTATCCCAGAGGGGCTCCTGCCAAAGGCCAGCTGGAGCTCTCCTGTATGAGGTCTGTTGACCCCTGCTGGGAGGTGTCTCCTAGTCAGGAGGCACGGGGGTCAGGGACCCACTTGAGGAGGCAGTCTGTCCCTTAGCAGAGCTCAAGTGCTGTGCAGGGAGATCCGCTGCTCTCTTCAGAGCCAGCAGGCAAGAATGTTTAAATCTGCTGAAGCTGGGCTCACAGCTGCCCCTTCCTTCATGTGCTCTGTCCCAGGGAGATGGAAATTTTATCTATAAGCCCCTGACTGGGGCTGCTCCCTTTCTTTTAGAAATGCCAGGCCCAGAGAGAAAGAATCTAGAGATGCTCTCTGGCTACAGTGGGTTTGCTGAGCTGCAGTGGGATCCACTCATTTCAGACCTTCTGGCAGCTTTGTTTACACTGTGAGGGGAAAACCGCCTACTCAAGCTTCAGTAATGTTGGATGATCCTCCCGCCCCAACCAAGCTCAAGTATCCTAGGTTGACTTCAGACTGCTGTGCTTGCAGTGAGAATTTCAAGCCAGTGGATTTTAGCTTGCTGGGCTCCATGGAGGTAGGATCCACTGAGCTAGACCACTTGGCTCCCTGGCTTCATCCTCCTTTCCAGGGGAGTAAACTGTTCTGTTTCACTGGTGTTCCAGGTGCCACTGGGGTATGAAAAAAAATTCTACATTTAGCTTGGTGTCTGTCCAAACTGCCACCCAGTTTTGTACTTGAAACCCAGGGCTCTGGTCGCATAGGCACTGGAGAGAGTCTCCTGGTCTGTGGATGGCGAAGACCCTGGGAAGAGCATAGTATTTGGGCCAGAATCTATTGTTCCTCACAGCACAGTCCCTCCCAGCTACCCTTGGCTAGGAGAGGGAGTTCCTTGATCCCTTGCACTTCTCAGGTGAGGCGATACCCACCCTCCTTTGGCTTGCCCTCTGTGGGCTGCACCCACTGTCTAACCAGTCCCAGTGAGATGAGCCAGGTACCTCAGTTGGAAATGCAGAAATCATCAGCCTTCTGAGTTGATCTTGCTGGGAGCTACAGACTGGAGCTGTTCCTATTTGGCCATCTTGCCCAGAACTGAAGCTTCTTTAATATCATTTTTTAAAAAAATTCTTTTTCTGGAATATCACAAATGTCTTTTTCATTGGAATCTGTTGCTGGATAATGATTGTGTTCCTTCGATGATGTCATGCTTTCTTGCTTTTTCGTTTCTTATGTCCTTATTTTGATAGCTACACATCTGTTGTCAGAGTTGCTTCTTCCAACTTTTTGTATTAGCTTTCATAGAGGAAGACTCTTGATGTATTTATGGTGTTGGTTGGGCAGGGCACTTTAGTTTTCATTCTGGGTGCATGCAGTAGTGTAGTTTCTGTATGACTTCTTTAGTTATAAACAGTATCAGTGGTGTCTGTGATTTTTTGTGTCTTAGGCTGTGGTTGCTAGTGTAGGCTGTGGTGCGTTTTGCTGAGGTAGGCTAGTTCTTGGTCCCAAGTAGTGGCAGTAGATGGTTGATTGTGCCTGTTCTTGGGCCCTTGGGTGGCATACAAAGGCACTGGTGATATTGGGTACAAGCAGGCTGATTCTTGGGCCTCTAGGCAGCTTGCTTAGGTGCCAGCAATGGCAGCAGTGGGCTGGGTGGGAGGTCAAGTCCTTGGGCCCCTGAGAAGTGTCTGTGGCATGCATGGATGATGGCCATAGTGGTGAGAGGACAACCTTCAGGCTCCCAGGCAGCATGCCCTTGTGTTAGCAGCAGTTGTAATGGGCTAGGTGGGCTAGTCCTCAGGCCCCCAGGTCCCCAGGTGCTGTGTGTACATGGATGGTGTCTGTGTTAGTAGTTGCAACCTGAGTGAGTCCATTCTCAGGGCTCTGATAGGAGTATACAGAGGCCAACAGTGATGGATGGGGAGGGGTGATTCTGGTTGACATGTTCAGACACTCAGGGGGGTTGAGCTGGGCCAGGCTGACCTATCCTCAGGTCCCCTGGTGGTTTACATGAGTGAGGGCTGTGGCAGGCAGGGTGGGGAGATCCCCAGGCCCTCTAGCTGAGAGCTCAGGTGTCGGCAGCAGCAGTGGCAGTAAACCAGGACTGCCCATCCTTAGGGCACATGCAAATGTGCAGCAGTTCTGTTGCTGAAGCAAGTGGGCTCACTGCCAGTGGTGCTTGCTTTGGGCCCCAGTGGCAGCAGTGGAGGCTGCAGGTTGAGGAGCCTGTCCTCAAGGTGCACCCTGCTGCTGGTGAGGGCAGAGTTGCTGTCAGTGACAGTGGCTCCAAGCAGGCAGGTTTCAGACTCTGGGAACATGTACTTTGGGTTCCTATGTTCTAGGGGTGGTTTCCTCAGTGTGCTGCGTCATCTGTTCCCTGGGGTGCAGGATACTGTGTATGCTGATGACCTTGCTGCGCCACTGGGTCCAACTAGTGTCATGCTGCTGCACCCTCCTAGTGAATATGAGGGGATGTCAGTGGGGCTGCAGGGATGTGGAGATGGAGGGACGATTTGGTCTTAGGACAGTGTTCGGTGTGATGGGGCCTGGGCTCTCAAAATGGTGCCATACTGCAGCTGTTTAGCATTCAGGTATGTGGGATTCAGTGTGAACTCCCTTTCTGGCACTGCTACCATATGTCTTCCAGGGAACTTCCTATGCTAGTCTCAGGGACCCAAGAATTGAGGGGCTCTCCTGTAGTTGGGATTGCTGGAATTTGTGGTAAGAATGCAGACTCCTGGGGATCTCTCATTTACCCTTTCCCTGCACTGGGGAGCCTTTCTGGGCTTCCAGCTGGCCACCTCACTTCCCTCTCCTTTTATGCCTCAGGTATTTCCTGTCACCTATCTGCTGAATTTCAGTGTTCTTTTAGAGATTCTATTTGCAGTGTGACTCTCTACTTGCTATTTTGGTTGTTCTTTGTGGAGGAGGCAAGGGCCAGATGCTTTTCATTAGCCATTTTAAAGCCCTTTGGTAAGGTTAATTCTCCCCTACACAGTGGGTTTAGGGACAGGGTTAATGAAGAAAAAGTCAAGAGTATCTTAGTAGCCTCAAGTCTGGGTGACTGAGAGAACAGAGGTGCTATTGTCAGAAATGAAGCCAAGAAATAGATCTGAGTAGGAAGATAAGGAGGACAAGAAGATGGGAGGATGATCATAGATCTAGTTTTTGAGTGTGAGTTGATGGTCTACCATCCAAGAATGTTTGCTGATCTCAGAATGGCAGTGGGGGTGGGGGAGGCAAATCTGCACTGGTGGCACAGTAGGTGGTGAGGCCAGTGGCAGAGGCAGGAGGGGCAGCCAGGGTTAAACAAAGTCCTGAAAAGAGAGAGTGGATGGAGTTTCCAGGGCACCAGGAGCCGCCACTTACCCTGCATGGCAAGTCTCGGATTAGGAAAACAACCTCTGAACAGATCACCTCTCACTACCAGGCACTTTTGGGAAACCTACTTTTCATAGGTGACAAGGCTGTCACACTGTTGGGTCCATTTCTTCATGCTATAAGAAAGTCCTATTTACTATGTAAATATGAATAATTTTCTAAGCAATAAAATCAGTATCATCACTGAGGTTCATTTCACTCAGGGTATTTTTGCCCCTATTTCAGTTTATAATCTCTCCTATCTCAGTGGTATCTGCCAGACAATTCAGTCTTTATCTGTATCACAGAAAACATATCTCAGACTGGCTTCTCTCAATAACTTCCAAGTGTTAATTTTCCTAGCAGACCCATAAAATTTTCTGTTTGTAATATCCTTTACTTAACTCTAGTCTAAATTTACCTTTATTTTTGTAAAGATGCTTTGGGGATTAACAGAGCTAAGATGCTTCTGTATTCTGTGTCCCTCTCTACCAAGCAAAGTTTCCCAAGACCCTGAGCCCTCTTGTCTATGTAGTCAGTGAATTGCCATTGCTTTTGCCCATAGTCTTCCTGATGATGGCAGCAAAACTGTAAATTAAGAGCCAAAGCCGGGGATACAAATGGAACTCTGCAAACCTCCAAGCACATGTTCCTGGAGCCAGAAAAGCAAACATGCATGAGCTCTCAGGGAGGTAGCATGATGGGCTGGGGCATGAGACAAGGGGCCTCTGTTCCCCTCTTCTTGCTGTGGCCTGGAGGAAACAATGAACCCAGTATTTCATTCCCCTGAAAGATGGCAAATTAGTTCCATTATTGAATGTCTACGTTTCTTGCAGAGATGGGCTGGCTAAGAGTCGGGAAAGCAGATGAGTCTCCTAAATGTCTTGAAACTTCCCATATCCTTGTAAGTCTTATATGGAGGGAAAAACCTATTGAGAAAGGAGTATTGGAAAATGAAGCATAGCCCTCTGGTGGGTGATGAGGAACTGTGCTGTTAATCTTGGCTGGCAGCTTGGTAAAATCTCCTCCCCAGGATTGGCTGCTTTTTCCCCCATGTTACACTAGTCAGTCTCTCTCTTGCGTTCTCTCTTTAGGCAGTTGGCCACTGTTAACATCCATGCTCTGTGCTCTGCCAAGCATCACTGCCTTTCCTCAACTCTTCTCCCAGAAGTACCTGAACTGTAACTGAATTGGTAATGGTGTGTCTGTGTCACAAGGCCTGGACTAGGGCAGAGATGTGGCTATATTTGGGCTATGGGGGTCAGTGACAACTCCCCCTCATGTATCTATTTGCTTTTACTTGTATAACAAGGTGCCCTAATTGGGTACTTTCCCTGAGCCTATTGTTTGTTTTTGAGAGAAACTGACAGCTGTATGCTTAGTGAGTAGAGTCACATGGATGGGACTAGGTCTTTTTTTTTTTTTTGGAGACAAGGCTCGCTCTGTCTCCTAGGCTGGAGTGCAGTGGCATGATCTCGGCTCACTGCAACCACTGCTTCCTGGGTTTAAATAATTCACTCCTGAGTAGCTGGGATTACAGGTGTGCATCAACACGCCCAGCTAATTTTTTGTGTGTTTTTAGTTGAGATGGGGTTTCACCATGTTGGCCAGGCTGATCTCGAACTCCTGACCTTGTGATCCATCTGCCTTGGCCTCCTAAAGTGCTAGGATTACAGGTGTGAGCCACTTTGCCCAGCAGGAACTAGATCTTTAATTGAAGAGTTAGAGGAGTTGTTCCTTTTAATATGCTACTGTAAGGCATCAGAGTGCCTGCTCTGGGCAAAGGGGTAAGGGGACTTTATGTCTGACTTGGAAGAACCAAAGTGCAATTTTCTTACATGCATAGATTGCATAGTGGTAAAGTCAGGGCTTTTAGGGTATCCATCATCCAAATAATGTACATACGAATGTCATTTAATGTACTTACTGAGTCATTTCTCATCATCTACCCTCTCTCAGCCTTCTACCCTTCCAAGTCCCCAGTGTTTACCATTCCACACTCTATGTCTATGTATACACATTATTTAGCTCCCACTTATGAGTGAGAACATGTGATATCTATCTTTCTGCGTCTGACTTGTTTTTCTTAAGATAATGCCCTCCGGTTCCATCTATGTTGCTGCAAAAGATATGATTTCATTCTTTTTTTACAAAATGGCCGAATAGTTTTCCATTGTGTATGTATACCACATTTTCTTTATCCAGTCATCTATTGATGGATACTTAGGTTAATTCCATATTTTTGCTATGGTGAATGGTGGCATTGGGGTTTAAAATCTGGGGGGAAGATGGGTCAGTTTGCATAAGAAGCCATGGAATGGACTCCCACCACTTCTTAAGGTTTAGAGTTTGGAGTTGCTTTTGAGTCAGCCTAAGTGACCTTAATCAAGGCCCAAGGTCAGTCACACTTTGCAGCTGGGGAGGCTCAACAACTGAGCATAACACAGAGAGGTGCCACTCTTGTCCTGTGTCCTTCACATAAACAGCCTCTCAACTGCTGAGGTCCCTTGGGTAGTGACATCAGCAGGATGGTGGAGAGCCTACACAGGAGGCGTGGGGAAGGCGGGACAGTGGAGGCGGGTGTCCAAGGATGGCTCCTCCTCTCTACCCCTCTGTGGGAACCTGTGGGATAGCTTTGGAGGACTCCTGTTGAGGGTTTGTAGAACATCTCTGTGGGGCTGAAATTCCAGCCTGGTTGGGAGGACGCGGCAGAGTCAGCCAACACTGAGCTTAAATATTAACGGGACATCACTGTAGACAAAAGCCGGCGCAGCCTGGGATTGTTCAGCAAAATTCGGAGGGTAGCCCTGCTCTCACCTGCATGGCTGAAGGGCTGAACCATCCTCTCAGCTTATTTTCTCAACATTTTGGGCTGCTCCCTTGCTTTCAGAATCCCATATACTCAGCAAGGTTCTTGGTTTCATGATGCTTAGTCAGCTTGAGTTAACATGACAAAATACCATCGACTTAGTGACTGAAACAACGGAAAGTTGTTTGCTCACAGTTATGGAGGCCAGAAGTCCAAGATCAAGGTGCCCTTGTAATGGGTTTCTGATGAGGGCCCCTTTCCTGGTTTGTAGACGGCCACCTTCTCATTGTGTCCTCACTTGGTGGAAAGACAAAAGAGAGGAGGGGGGTGCAGGGGAGACAGGGAAGGGAATTTTCTGGTGTCTCCTCTTATTAGGGCACTAATCCCATCATGAGGGCCCCACAGTCAAGACCTCATCTAAACCTAATCACTTCCCAAAGGCCTCATCTTTAAATGTCATCATATTGAGGGTTCAGGCTTCAATGTATGAATTTTTGGGGGACATAATTCATTCCATAGCACATGCAAGGCTCACAACCTTTCACTCATTCTCAGTCTTCCTATAAAGAAAAAACTGTGCTTATTCTTCTATAGGCAGTACCATCTTCCCAGTAATAGGAGTACCCACTCTTTCTCTGAACTTTTGCTCTCTGAACAGTCATTTTTCATCTTCCTTGACTTTGCTCTGATTTCCTTGTTATGGAACATACCTGTGTGGTCTTGTGTCCCGTCTTTTCGGATGGCTCTAGCCAGGCACTATGTCAAGATAAGGAATAGGAGCTTAATTTTGCAGCTCTCCTCCTCACATCTCAGGAATGGGAAGAGAGTTTTCAGGTCTCATGCCCTGTTGTGGTGGGAGTTGGGCAGGAAGAAATTCTAAAGCGGCAGCCATAGCCTGCAGGGAATGGAGGCTTCCCACTCACAGCCTGGAAAGCACTGCTCACCACCTACTCCAATGGGTCAGGAATTTCTTGATGAAAGCTGTGGTGATTATGAAAATATTGAACAGCCAGTAACACAGTCATAATGGCTGCTGACAATAAAGCATAGGTGATGAGACGGAATAGATCCTTTGACACCCTTCAAGGCGGGAACTGGAGTGGGTTGTTTTACTCAGCCTGCTGCTGACCACTCCATGTGGGAACGTGTGAGAGAGTGAGTGTGGGAACTGGAGCGAATGAATGCTGAAACTGCCTGGTTGCTCTTCTCTGGAGGGAGCAGGCTCTGTGTGGGCCATGCAGCAACAACATCCAAGTGTGATACAACCAATGCTCTTTCAGCTCTGCCCTCCGGGGATGGCCAAGTGCCAACCAGCTCAGTGGAGGGTCAGGTGGCAGCCCCTGCCCTCTCAACACCAGGTTCTCATCTGGTGTCCAGGAAGAATCAGGTCACACGAACTGTTTGAAAGGTGATGAATGCAGACGACATTACTGAGTTGTGGGTGGCTCTCAGCAGAAAGGGAGGCTGGAAAGGGGATGGGAAGGTGATCTTTCTCTCTGACACCTGGCCGTCTTCAGCTGGGGCCCCTCTCCAAAACCACATCATCCGAGTTTAGCTGTGTCCTTCTGTAGTCTCTGACAGTTGCTTCTCTACACACTGCTCAGCCACTTGTATCCCCCACACTCAGCTGCCTGTATTGCTCCGCTAGCTGAAGTCTTTTATGGACACAGGATAGGGGTGACACAGGCCAAAAAGGCAACATTTGGGTTAAAAAAAAACAAGGTCAGCTGTTTTCACTTAAAGCCATGGTTCCAGGCTTAAGGGTGGGATTTAGCTGGGAGCCTAGCCCTTCTGTATCATTATCACTATATGGATGTAAATGAGCTAAACTTCAGTTCTGGTTGTAACTACCAGGACTCCGACTCCAACTGGGCTAAATAAAATAAGACTCCTGCAGCTGGGGAACTGGGGGTACTTTGGGGGTGGCTATGGCTTAAGCTTGGCTGGATCCTGGGGCTTGAATGCTGCTGCTATATCTTTGTGCTGCCCTCTGGCAGTCTCTCACCTCTGCCCTCCCTCTGTGGGTTGTCTTCCTGCCGCAGGATCTCTTAATGCAATGAGGAAGATAGTTAGTGAAAATCTCATGAAGACATCCTTCCAGTTTAGCAACCCCAGTGGGAAAAGGCACTTCTCTCACTCTATGCCTACATAGGGAAGGGCTCCATTGGGTCATCACAGCTCATGCCTATTCCTAGAGCAGTCACTGTGGCCAGGGCAATGAGGTATGATGACTGACCCCATCTGGAATCAATTTTGTGACTGTGTGTATGTTTGTACTTAATTGCATCATGAGAGTCATATGGAACAGGGAAGAAACAGTTCCTCAAGAGAAACTCGGAGGTGCTGGCAGGCAAACATGAGAACCATTTACTACCTACTTGTCGATAACAAGATGTTTCAAAGAGTAGAAGAGCTCCTCTCACCACAAACTTGTGCACTGCTGGTCTTGATTCAACTCATCTCTTGGATGCTGCTTCTAAAATTGGTGGGAGGAAAATCCCAAAAGGTTGACTCATGGTGATTGGAGTAGTGAGGGAGGGACTGCCTGTGTGGTGTGGCTTTCTTTCTGTGGGTTTGCAGATGAATTATTGGATGCTCTACTTCTTCCTTTCTCTGGGGGTGTCTAGTAGACACCAGTGCAGGGCAGGGATGGTGAGGGGGCTCAGGTCTCCCCCCCAGCAGCTTTCTCTCCTGAACTGGCATCCATGCACACCTCCCTGTCATGCACATACAGTGTTTCTGTGCAGGGCATGGAAACACAGCTCATTGCAATGCAATGAGGGAGGAGATGTTGCATTAATATGACTCATTCTGTTTTTTTAAAGGATTTTTTTTTTTTATCAGCTGTGCGTGGGTTAGGGTTAGAAGGTAGTTGATGTTTAGGTATGAGTGGGAAGCTGCCTCCCATTTTCATTCACTATAATTGGATGTGGATGGGTTTTTTGAGCAGACAGTAGGATGAGAGGGGGCTTAAAGAAAGGAGAAGAGGGCCCACAACGGGAGATTCCTCCAGGCAGAGCAGCTGGAGAACAAAGGTTTACAGCCGCAGGTGGGCACAGCAAACAGAAAGGGAAGAGAGGAAAAGGATGTGGGTGGAGATGGATGGAGATGCCGGGAGTGAGGAAGGTGCAGCGAGAAGGGCTGAAAGCCAGGAGTGATTTGGTGAAGCAGTGATAAGGAAAGAAGGCTATGAGAGTTGTGGCATTTGTGAATCAGCCATGCAGATCAATATTTTAGTCATCGTGATAGAAAATGTGTATCACAATTCATACGGTCTACAAACAAAACCTAGGAGGGTAGAGATTACAGACGGATGTTCACTGTCTACTAGTTTGCTAATTTGATTCTGCAGCCCCTTAAGTAGTAGCTAACTCACTTACATTGAATGCCCTTTATATGTCAAGGACAGAGCCAACCACATTACCAGTGTTGTCTCATTTCATGCTCCTAACAGCCCTATGAACAGGTGCTATGTAAGCAATCCTATTTTATAGCTGGAGAAATAGGCTTGATGGCTGAGTGTTTTAGTTTCATAAGGCTGCTGTAACAAAGTACCACAAACTGGGTGGCTTGGAACAACAGAAACTTATTGCTTCTCAGTTGTGGAGGCCAGAAGTCTGAAATCAAGGTGTCGGCAGAACCGTGCTTCCTCTGGAAGGTGCTAGAGAAAGATCTATTCCAGGGCTCTCTCCTAGCTTTTGGTAGTTTCTAGGCTTAGAGCAGTAACTCCAACCTTCACATGGCATTCTCCCAGGGCATGCCTGCCTCTTCACATGGCATTCTTTCTATAAATGAATAAATTTTGGATGAGGGGCATATCCAACCCCAGGATGACTTTATTAACTAATTATAACTGCAACAACCCTATTTCCAAATAAATTCACATTCGAAGGCACTGAGGACTAGGACTTCAACACATGAATTTGGGAGGAGGGACATAATTCAACCTGTAACACTCAAGAATCCATGGACGTCTGGGGTCCCATGTTGGCAGTGCTCCCAGTCTGTTCCCACCTCCCGGGGGCCTCTGGCAAGGGTGGCTGTCCCGCTACTCTGTGGCTGGCTCTGGGGCTCAGCTGTGGTGCACACACTACAGTGACAGCCTTGGCCTGATGGGCTGGAGTCATTGCCAGGGGGCAGGTGCTCTGGCCCGGCCGCCATGGCAGCTGTGTCCTTGTCATCACTGCCATGTCTTGCTGACCTGCTGGAAAACCTCCTGCCACTTTTTGTCATGTTTTGTTTGTCCTCCGTGAAACAGACTCACAGCCTCCGTCTATGTGCCTCTCCATCTACGATGTTGTTGTTTCATAAATGCTTTAGGAAAATGATTTGTCTCCATAGCAAATGCACCATGATTCACTTTCGCCTATCTGTGGATTTAAAATGGATTTGCACTCCCCATGCCAAAACCCCAGGAAGGCAAATGTAAACAGGGCACCTGCTTGTAGGGGGGCTAACTATCTTTGAGAATAAAATTATCAGCATCCGTTCTCTTCCTTAGACTGTCTTCAAAAGCTGAGGCCTGTTGCACTACTTCCTGGGCTGGCTTCTGTATGGTAGCATATTTGATAGGGAACTGTGATTTGAGGATTCTATCAGTTCCCCAGCAAAGCAAGCCTCATTCTTGTCACTCCTCATTCTGATTTGAAAGTCTATGGAGGACACATACAGATACAGTCCCCTTTACTGTAAAATGTTCCAATCAGCAGCCAGCATAATGAAATGCAATTAATATGTTAGGCTGTTGTGATTCTAAAAATATTTCACATCCCCCTGAGGGGCTAAGGAATTTGGAGGAATCAAGGTATTACTGCAAACCTGTAATTTGCAGAAAAGTTCTTCAATCATTTTGGAGGTGGTATATTTGTTCTTGAGAAAACAAAAATGGATCAGCTCTCCAAAATGAGGCTGCCTGAGAGATCGTTCCAGTGATCCTTTATTCAGACGCCAGGCCCTGCATGCAAGTCTAATGATCCCTCGGTTCAGATATATATGAATTATTAAGGTCAGTTAATTAACACATTTTTCTTCTGCTGAAGTAATTAGATGAATACAGCTCTTGCCCTCTTTTTGGCTTTCCTGGCAGTTGCTCAGGGCTGAATAGAGGCAGTAAACATATTGGCAAACAGATGCTAACCAGAGAAGTAATTTTTTGGTTTTCATTTGATTTCTGAAGTGTCATCCTGCAACTGAAATAAGCTCCTACTTGGGGACGGTAGGGGAGGGCAGTGGGGAAAAGGAATGAGGTGAAGAATGAGCAAAAAGCCCTCATACAAAGCTCCTGAGAGCATCTTCTAGATGCCCAACCTTCATTTGGCAGTCCACCTAATTTGTGGCTTCACATTTTACAATTTTATGCTTCCCTCACAACATCTCTATGCCATTTGTATAAAGGTTATCCAGAGTGAATATTTATTATAGCTGTTTGCATGAATATTCCCAGGCCATTTCCTTTCTGTTCCTGGTGTGGCCACAACATTTTAAGTGCCTAGAAATTTGGATTTGGTATGTTTAAAGTGGTTTGTCTGTAAGGTGTATCTCCTGATTTTTCTAGGTCAGTGGTTCCCCAGACTGCCTTTGTACCAGAATCATCGGGGGGTACATAAGAAAGCACCCGTTCCCAGCCTTTACCTAAGACTGATGGTCTCAGCATCTCTGGGGAAGGGCCTGGAAATATGAGTTTTAAAAATCTCCCAGGGTAAATCTGATGCTCATTCAGGGTGTGGGAGGCACTGCTCTTGGTAACGAAGATGGAAATGTCAGTGCTCAGCAACTCTCCTTCTCTTTGTGGACAGATGAACTGTGATTATTTTACCCCTGGGCCTAATGGCCAGTCCAGGGAAGCCTCCTGAGTTGGTCCAGTCAAACACATGATATGGCATTTATGGCCTGGTCCGTGAGTGTGATAGGCATTACTCTGGATTGCTTGATGTTTTTGTCTCCAGGGCCTCTGCTGAAACAACCAGCATTTTATGAAAATTGCCTGCTGTGGGAAGTCAGGCTGGCTGAGGAGGCAGTATTCTGCAGAAGAGAAAGATAAAGACATAGATACCAACTTTCAGACTTCCCAGAGCTCCAGTTTTTTTCACCTGTGAAACAGGTTTAATCCTAACAACCCATGCAGCTGGGAGGCAGGAACAAGTGATGTGTGTGTGAGTCCTAAGTCTTAAAGCACTGTCTTCATGGAAGGATGATGACGATGATAGTGTTACTGATTTCAGCTAAGCTCTGATAGAGATAAAGGAGTATAATGGAGGGTTGGAGAAAAAGGATAGAAATTGTGCTGTCCTTAAGGGTGGGGCAGGTGGCCAGAAGCGCCATGCTTGAAACACAGTCAACAATGTTTCCTTGCTGACCATTACCTGGCTGAAGTTCTGTGTGATTCCCCTGGTATGTCTTTCCCATATTTAGTAAAATTTAATGATTACTTTTGCTGGTTTTAATAAGATTTCGCTTTGAAAAAAATATCATGGATGGAAGCTCCTTCACAGTTTGATTCACCGCAGCTCCACACCTCCCAGGAATGGTTCTGCAGACAGGCCTGTGTATCGAGGCACATGGGGTGGGCTGGTCTATCGTGTCCACCTTAGGAACTTGGTGACTTAATGAGGGGTCCAGTTGCATGGCAACTTGCTAAAATTCCTGGAAAAATGGTGGAGAATGCATTATGATTGGTGGTAGGGCTCATAGACAGTAAAGATTAGAACCTGCGATTGAAAAGGGGGATGTAAAAGGCTCCAGTGTGAACTCTGAAATGGCAGAGTTGAGGCACGTGCGCTCCGTAGCTGGGATCCTGGGTCACATTCGTTGTCAGTTGGGAGGGATAGCAGAACCTAAATGCTTTATATGCATTATCTCACTTAATTCTTACAACTCAAAAATGATAGTATTATAAGAGGGGCACAATCCCTTATCCACAATTTGGAAACCCAAAAATCTTTGCAAGCCTTAAGATTCATTTGAATGTGAAATGAACTTGACCTGAAATCTTTTGGCAGAAAAACCTAACTAGAACTTTTGTGGACTTTTTCTAGTTTTGATTTATTCTACTTGGTATATTCATATGTTTTCCTGCAGAAATATTAATGAATTTGATTGTGGAGGAGTGCATCAGACCTTGCTGGGTATGTTATGTAAGACATGATGTATACAACATGTTACTGTTCTATCATCCAGAAATCTGAATTCTGAAAACACATCTGACCTCCTCCTAGAGTTTTGGAATAGGAATTTTCATGCTGTTTCTCCACTTTCACAGAAAAAAATGAAGCTTAAAGAGGTGAAGTATTAGGTTGGTGCAAAATTGCAGTTTTTGCCATTACTTTCAATGGCAAAAACCAAAGTTACTTTTGCACTAACCTAACCATTTGCCTAGGGTCACAAAGCTGCTAAGTTGTGAACCATGGTTGTGACCCAGGCCTGTTGTGAGATATTCTGCCAAGATCGCTGTTTCTTCCTTGGTTTTGAAGACACAGAGCTCTTTTTTGGTGTCCTGGTTTGTGTGGCAGGCCCTAGAAGGAGGTTTGAGTGTGTGTGCATTGTGGGAAGTGGAGTCAGGCTTTCCTGCTTAGCTACCCACACTCATGCTGCCTTGTTCTCTAAATACTTTGTGTTTTTCCTAAAACACAAGTCTGATCATTCCACTCACCTGCTTAAAATCTTTTAGTGTATCTTTCATAATGGCAAAGACAAGGAATGAACCTAAATGCCCATCAGCAGTAGACTGGATAAAGAAAAGATGGAACACCAGGGAATACTATGCATCCATAAAAAAGAGTGAGATCATGTCCTTTGCAGCAACATGGTTAGAGCTGAAGACCATTTTCCTTAGCAAACTAACACAGGAATAGAAAACCAAATACCGCACGTTCTCACTGATAAGTGGGAACTGAACACTGAGTTCACATGGACATAAAGAAGGGAACAACAGATAACAGGACCTCCTTGAGGGTGGAGGATGGGAAGAGGGTGATGACAGAAAAACTACCTGTTGGGTACCATGCTTATAACTTGGATGCTGAAATAATCTGCACACCAAAATCCCATGACACACAATTTATGCAACAAACTTGCACATGTACCCCTGAACCTAAAATAAAAGTTAAAAAAAGAAAACCTTTTAGCACTGCTAGAAGGTCAAGTCCAAGCTCTTTAGAATGGAATATGAAGATGCCCTGCACCGGCTCCCAGCTGGCTGTAGTAGCATGGGGAGTTAAAAGTATGGGCTCTAGAGCTGGATCATGGGGTGAAACCTTTCTTCTGCTGCCTACTAGGTGTGTGTAACCTGGGCAAGTCTCCTCTTTGCCTTAGTGTTTTATTTTTCATTTATATTTTTGAGATGGAGTCTTGCTCTGTTGCCCAGGCTGTAGTGCGGTAGCACAATCTTGGCTCACTGCAACCTCTACCTCCTGGGTTCAAGTGATTCTCCTGCCTCAGCCTACTGAGTAGCTGGGATTATAGGTGCACGCCACCACAACCAGCTGATTTTTGTATTTTTAGTAGAGATGAGGTTTCACCATGTTGGTCAGGCTGGTCTCAAACTCCTGACCTCAGGTGATCCACCCACCTCAGTTTCCCAAAGTGCTGGGATTACAGGTGTGAGCTATCACGCCCAGCCTGCCTTAGTGTTTTATAACATAAGGCTGATAGAATCATCTACCTCCTAGTGTCGTAATGAGGCATGAATGAGTTAATTTGATGTAAAATAGTTTGAACAAGGTACACAGTAAGCACTCAAATGACACTACTATTGTTTTCATGGTTTCACTGGCCTTGTTGTTTGCTGCCCGGACTCCTTCCTGTCCCCAACTGACTGCATGCTTTGACCATTGCTCCCAGAACAAGGAAGACTGAAGCAGCCTGTTCCCACTGGTGCATACTTTTTCCTTTCCTTTGTCTTATTGCCTGCCTGTCAAACACCTGTTTATCTTTGACAACTCAGTTCAAGGGCCATCTTCTGCTTAAAGACTTTTCCAGTTTGCTTTCCTCCTTCCTGTCCTTTGGGTCTCCATGATGCCATATTTGTATTTCTGTTATGGCCACCAACAGTATTTTAAAGTCCTTTTGGTGTCCTGATCTGTTTCTTTTCCTGAATTTTAGGCCCCTTGAGAACAAATCCCCTACATGTTTGTATCTCCAGTCCCTGGCAGAGAGTCTGACACAAGCCATATAATCAATGTGTGTGGGTAAATGCTGCAGAGAGAACTCGTTCCAACTTGGGTAGGAATTTCTGCTGTGGATGCTATTTACAAGCAACAGAACCCACTCTTGCTATTTTGAGCTGAGAAGGAACATATTAAAAGAGAGCTCACAGAATTTCCAAGAAGCCAGAGGATGGGGCTTTGGATGTTTTATAGCCAGGAATAAGATGCAAATCACATCCGTGGGTTGTTCTGGTGGCGCCACTCCTGCCATGCTGAGCCGGGACAGGGATTCACCTTGCCGACAGTGAGCATGGGGCACTACCTCCAGACTGTTGTCCCTGCTCCCCCTGCAAGCAGAAAGTCTCTTTGTACCCTCTGCCATTCTCGCCAGCATGCTATCACATAGTGCCTGAGTGGTGCCTTTTAATTGTATTGCTTTCTCCCAAATTGAAACCTCCCATGGATGCACTTGACTGGTGGAGCCTAGGTCAAAGGCTTCTAGGTAGACTGCAAGGGAGGCTAGCAAGGGGAAGGCATCTAGTTTGAGAAATCATGGACTCATAAAGTGGGAGTGCCTAAGTGCAGAGAAAAAAGGGCAAAGATGCGGAGTGGCCAGAATATGTGGTGAGAATGACAATGGCAGTGAGAATTGGCACCAGTAGCAGCGGTGGTAGTAAAGGGGTGATGGCTGGACAAGGCTGTTGTGTGGTGGAGAGGAGAGGATTTCAAGGGCAGCAGGAGGGGAACTTCAAGGGAGTCGGAGCATGAGATGCCTAAGGCTCTGTGTAGAAAAATGAGGGAGACATTTGAGCTTAAGGTTCTAAACCACTGATTTCTTTTTTTTTTTTTTTTTTGAGATAGAGTTTCGCTCTGTCGCCCAGGCTGGAGTGCAGTGACGTGATCTTGGCTCACCACAAACTTTGCCTCCCAAGTTCAAGGGATTCTCCCGCTTCAGCCTCCCAAGTAGCTGGGATTACAGTTGCCTGCCACCACACCTGGCTGACTTTCGTATTTTTAGTAGAGATGGGGCTTCACCATGTTGGACAGGATGGTCTCAAACTCCTAACCTCAGGTGATCCACCTACCTCGGCCTCCCAAAGTGCTGGGATTACAGGTGTGAGCCACCACACCCGGCAGATCACTGATTTTCTTAGCTGAGTTTTTCATTGCCCCTTTCTAATCTTCCCCATGAAGACTGATGTCCTCTGGAAAAATGAAGACCACACTCATATATCACAATTGCTTTCTTCTAAAAAATGTTGGCTGTGAGGAATTTATTGGTGACAAAAGCGAGGAACTCTTCATAATCTAAATCAGTGTTGTTCACCAAATGTTCTAGCTCTGCACTGTCTGATATGGTAACTGTGAGCTACACATAGCTATCAAGCACTTGAAAGGTGGATAATGTGACTAAGAAACTGTTAAAATTTTATTTTAGGCAATTTGAATGTAAATAGCTCATATAGTCAGGGACTAACTGACTAGATAATGCAGGTCTAGATAAGTTAATCTGTTGAGAAAGGCAAAAGAGATGACTATATTTGTAAAATTTAAAAACCTATTTTAGGCTGGTTGTGGTGGCTCACATCTGTAATCCCAGCACTTTGGGCGGCTGAGACCAGTGGATCACTTGAGGTCAGGAGTTTGAGACCAGTCTGGGCATTATGGTGAAATCCCGTCTCAACTAAAAAAATACAAAAATTAACTGGGCATAGGAACTTGCACCTGTAATCCCAGCTACTGGAGAGGCTGAGGCATGAGAATCACTTGAATCCAGGAGACAATCTCAGTTGCAGTAAGCTGAGATTACACCACTGCACTCTAGCCTGGGCAACAGAGCAAGACTCCATCTCAAAAAAAAAAAAACAAAAAAAAACACACACACACACACAACAAAACAAAACATATTTTAAAATATATCATTGACTGTCATATAACCAAGTGTAGTTTGTTGGCAAAAAGTCACTTTTTAATTGATAGAAATATTTTGGGGCACGATGATTTAGCAACAAATGCATAAAAAGTGAGATAGTGGATTTAATTCCTTTCTTTTTTAGATGAAGTCTTGCTCTTCTGCCCAGGCTTCAGTGCAGTGATGCGATCTTGGCTCACTGTAACCTCTGACTCCTGGGGTCAAGCAATCTTCCCACCTCAGCCTCGGAAGTAGCCGGGACTACAGGTGTGGGCAACCACACCCAGCTAATTTTTGTGTCTTTAGTAGAGATGGGATTTTACCATGTTGACCAGGCTGGTTTCAAACTCCTGACCTCAGGTGATCCGCCCAACTCGGCCTCCCAAAGTGCTGGGATTACAGATGTGAGCCCCTGTGCCCAGCCATGAATTTAATTATTAATAGTGATTCTGCACTTTAAGGTTTGTTAAACTAAATATCTTAAAACTAGGGTTTGCAGTAACAATATTTTCCAACAAAGACATTTTGGAAAGCATTTATTTGTCAACAAAAGAAAAACTGCCAAATGTTTGGGACAGTGGTCTTTGAACCACACATCATAGTTGCTGTGGCAGGATTATAGTAATATAGATTGCAGGGTCATACTTTTAGTGCTTCTGATTCTGTAAGTCTGTGAGGAGCTGAAAATGAACAGTTCTCCCAAGTTCTCAGGTGATGCTCATACTGCTGGTTTGGGGATCACATTCCAAGAACCCCTGACTTAAAGAAATGCTCTTTTAAAATCTAAGTTTTTCCTTTAAGGACATCTCAGAATCTTTCATCTGTAAATATTGCTCTGGTCCTCTGAAACTGCCAGAGGGAGCGGTATATGAGAGATATCCCACATTGATTGGATCATAAAACCCTTTCCCTTAGGGTAAACCAAGGACTATAATTGGAGAGACACAATTCTGTTCATAAATAGAATTGAATTCAACATAAAGCTATCAATTGAATTCAACATACAGCTTAGTTTCCTCATTCTTCCATTTCCTTGCCATAGGCTCAGTTCTCAGCTGCTTTCTCTTTTCTATCTACCCTCTTCACATAGCAGAGCTCATGGGGCCATGACTTTAAATGCAGATGATGCCCCATTTGACATCTCCTGCAATCTCTCCTCTGAACTCCACATAGTGCATCCACTGCAAACTTAAGCATTTTCCTCTCAAACTGAATGTGTCCTGAACTGAACTCTCGTTAATAACTCCCCCGACCAAATCTGATTCCTCTCGCGGTTTTCTCTACTCAGGAAATGGCATCACCACCCACCATCTGGATTGTCATTAAATCCATCAGCAGTAGGTGTCATTTCTGCCAAAAAAAAAAAAAATGAGTATAAGAATGTATGTGTTGGGTGTGATTCTGTTCTGTGCGGCTGTTCTCTGGAGCAGTAGTCGTTTGTCTCTGTTTGCCTTCTCTCCCACCTAAGTGCGTGCAGCCACTCCAGGGAAGATTCGATGAACATGGATGTGACCCCTTGAGACCCTAGAACTGTCTTTTCAATTGTGAACTAAAGACTGACAAAGATGATCACTTTAAGTGAATGATGATGAAAATGAGCACCAGTTATCTTTAAGAATGGTCAATTTAGGGGCTGGTGCAAAGGATGAATTGCACATTGTTGAAGCAGAAGCAGTGAATTACAAAGGCAGTCCAATTAAACTAACACTGGCAACTTTGAAAATGTCTGTACAGGCAACAGTTTCCCTTGGGGGCTTTGAAACGACACCACCTGTGATCTTACAAATGAAGTGTGGTTCAGGGCCAGTGTATATCGGTGGACAGCACTTAGTAGCTGTGGAAGAAAATGCAGAGTCAGAAGATGAAGAGGTGGATGTGAAACTCTTAAGTGTATGTAGAAAGTGATCTGCTCCTGTAGTTGGTAGCAGGGTTCCATGGAAAAAAGTAAAACTGCTGTGAAGACGATGAAGATGAAGATGATGAGGAAACTGAAGAAAAAGCCCCAGTGAAAAAAATCTGTATAAGATATACCAGCCAAAAATGCACAAAAATAAAACCACAATGGAAAAGACTTAAAACTACTAACACCCAGATCAAAAGGTCAAGAATCCTTCAAAAAACAGGAAAAAAAAAAAACCCTCCTAAAACACCAGAAGTATCTAGTCCTGTAGAAGACATTAAAGCAAAATGCAAGCAAGTATGGAACAAGGTGGTTCTCTTCCTAAAGTGGAAGCTAAGTTCATCGGTTATGTGAAGAATTGGTTCCAGATAACTGACCAGGAGGCTACTCAAGATCTCTGGCAGTGGAGGAAGTCTCTTTAAGAAAATAGTTTAAACAATTTGTTAAAAAATTTTCATCCCATTTCATTTCTGCAACAGTTAATAATCTGGTTGTCCTCTCTGTAATGTGGAGTGAGAACTTTCCCTACTGTGTTTAATAAATGTTGTTCATGTTCCATTGCCAAGAATGTGTTGTCCAAAATGCCTATTTGGTTTTTATAGATGGAACCCCACTTTTTGTTAGGTTTTAAGTATGTATGAAATGTTGTGATAGGATATAATAGTAGCAGTGGTCAGACATGGAAATGATGTGGAGACAAGTGAAATAAACTCGGTACTTTAATAGAGTAAGAAAAGAGTGTATATGTTTACACTTAAACCTGATCGCAACAATAATACACATGTGCATGTGTGTATGTATACATACATAAATGTCTCCTTTTATCCATCTATGATGCCACATGCTAGATCAAGACATGAGTCATTTTTGATATATCATCACATTCTTTAAAAAAATGGATGGCTCCTATTTCCCCAGGTCATGCCTTCATGGAGGTTACTATGAGGTCATAATGTAAGGAAGAAAAAAGATATTTCTCTACCTCTGTTCCTATCTGCAATTGTGGAAACGGAGATGGCTCTCAGATCTCTCCAGCTGGTTCAGAGAGCCCCTGAGATGCCACACATGAGCTTAGGAGCTGGCACGCTCTCCAGACTGCCCTCTCTTCTTTCCTCTGTCATTCTCTCCTACATCTTCCCGATTTCAGAAGACGCAGGTCCAGCTTCATGCCCAGGCTGCTGTATCCCTCTGCTCTGATGAATTCCACATTCCCCAGAAGTGAGAAGGGATGATTAACTCCTTCATATTTTGTTACACAGGCCAGAGGGGTATTGTTTTTAATGCTCTGTACCTGACTGAAACTTTACTGAAAGAAATATTTTTTTCATTTTGTGTATTCCAGGCTCTTTTTCTGTGACACAAACAACTCTCCCTAAATCTCCTCTTCCTTCCTGCAGTGACTTAGTGCTCTTGGACCAAGTTTGTATAATTTCATTATTCCTTTTTTTTAAGAAGTGGTTTCTTATTCCTCATGCAAACAGAACTGGGTGAGTTCTGCCCCACTGGCCTTTCTTGTTTCCTTCCTGCGGTGAACCCAACCTCTTGCTTCCTATGCATTCTGCCTCCCACACTGACATACACTTTTATGTTTGTGTATATACATGTGCATGTATATATATAAGTTTTATGTCTACTTATTTCCGCTACTCTGTAGGTTCTTCTTTTTGACTTCTTTTTGTAGTGGCCTGACTTGTTCTTGGTGACCATCGAAAGCAGTGTACAAGGGTCAGAGAGGTAGGTTTTCTCCTTCCAACTATGTTGGAAATCTAAAAAATGATTATATTCCTGAATATAGGTTCCTTAAACTCAATTGACCATATTCACATTAAAGAAAAGATCTAAATTGCAACCTGAGCTTCAGAGGAGCATGTCATCAAAGGGCAGGACTTTCCACCTGTCCACCACTCAATTGCACTGTTTCTATCAGTGCCAACTTTCCCTCGGCGCTCAGGGCGCACAGGGACTGCGGACACTATTGGGAGTCATGGCACTGTGAGCACAGTTTAGCACAAGCACTGCCTTGATTGCTCATCAGAAAGCTGATGGGCAGATGGAGGCTCTTTTTAGGTCTTCACTTATTAGCAGTTTATCATGTAGCATAATCTCACTTCAGCAACATGATGCAGTTATGGCGATATAATTTAAAAATCAATACACAAGGAAGGATTTGTGAGATAAACGCGGCATTTAATTTTTCAAATGTAAAATAGCCCAAACATAGATTTAAAGTACACATTTAAAGGGAAACCATGCCTGTGGTTAGTTGCTCCTCTTTGTAGCCCAGTCCTCAATAAATACATAATTTAGAGATTAAATAATTTAGAATTCATTTTGGACCCTATGTCAGCTTAATTCCAAGTCATTCATGTCATTGGATGGATCTAGTTTTCCCTTGAGATGTTAAAAAAAAAGTTTTAAAATCCAGTACTAGAAAGGTAGTTTAAAAAAAGGAAACTCAATTGACCTATTCACATTAAGGAAAAGATCTAAACTGCAGCCTGAGCTTCAGAGGATCGTGTCATCGAAGCACACCACTTTCCCCTGTCCACCTCTCAGTCATGCTGTTTCCATCCATGCCAACCTTCCCTTGGCTCTCGGGGCACACAGGGGCTGCAGGACTGTCAGGAGTTGCATACCACAACCGCACTACATTCCCTAAGTGAGATGTTTAAAGAAAGGAAAATTCTTAGCTCCTGGGAGGGAAGGGCAAAAGGATGAGGTATTGAGCCAAAAAGGCCATTCCTGACTTGCATTTCCTGAGAATTCTGAATGCCTGCTTCAGTGCTTTCACATATGTACCATCTGTGTCAACATTAGCTTTCTATTTTTCTCTCCAGAGTAATGATTTCCAAATTTGGCTGTACAACAGAATCACCTGGGGTGCCTATTAAAAACATAGATTCTTAATCCATTTGGGGGCATCAGATTTAGTAGGTCTAGGGTAGAGGGTAAGACCAACTCACCCTCAGAGTAGTTCACAGCGCTTTGAATTTACTTGCCTCATGGATTTTTGCCTAGGGAAAAACAGAAGCTGAAGACTAGCTCTTCTAGTTTTGCATGAAAACTGAAATTCACTGAGTGACAGCTGCTGTAAGTTGACTCTGGCCCCAGTACAATTTCTTATAAAGTATGTGGAGCAGATGTTCATTTCACCTCAATTTTCTTTTACCTTTCTCTTTAAATTAGATTATTTATTAAAAATCTTATCGCTTGCCTGGCAGATATTTGGTAGGACACCATGTACCCCCACAAATGCACTCATTATGATACTATTATTAATTATTAATTGCTTCCAAATAGAATCTTTCAGTAAGCATTGCTTTTGGCAAGTATCATGTACTGCTTTCAGAATTATATCAGTTATTCAAAGAAGTATTCACAGGGCCCAGTGCAGTGGCTCATGCCTGTAATCCCAGCACTTTGGGAGGCTGAGACAGACAGATAACTTGAAGGCAGGAGTTTGAGAAAACCCTGGCCAACATGGTGAAACCCCATCTCTGCTAAAAATACAAAAATTAGCTGGGTGTGGTGGTGCATGCCCGTAATCTGGCTACTCAGGAGGCTGTGGCAAGAGAATCGCTTGAACCCAGGAGGTGGAGGTTGCAGTGAGCTGAGATTGTGCCACTGCGCTCCAGCCTGGGAGACAGAGCAAGACTCTACCTCAAAAACAAAACAAAAACAACATCAACAACCAAACAAAAAACAAAGAAGTGTTCCTAGTCCATTTGGCTATAATTTACGATATGGTATATTTATTCCATTTAAATTTCACATGTGGTCTGTGTAATAATGTATTTCAAATATGTTGTATATATGGATGCTTCTATTTATAAGTGGGTAAAAGCATCAGCCATTTCTTCACTGGAAGTGGCATGTAAAGTAAAAATGTAATCTTCACCCTCGTATTAGCATTTTAAGAAATGGGTTGGTAATCAGAGTTAATTTAAATAGTAGATGAAAACTAAACTATGTATATTATTATAAACATTTTTTCGATTTGAATGTTCAAAACCTACAAGTTCTCATTATATCTTCCCAAAGGGTGATTACAAGAGACAGAATTACCTAACTTGAATAAATCCATTTTTTACAGTGTAACAACTCTCTGATTTTAAATTCACCATTCATGTAAAGGTCTAATATTATTAAATTTGAAATGGTTGTGATTATGTCTCAACTTTACATTTGCACCCTGATCATTTTTATTCACTAAGAGTCTACTCTCTATCCTTTGCCAGGCTCAGATCTATGCTGGATGGGCAATTGCATGGAGTGGCTGGTAGCAGCCAAGGATTATGGATTCGCAAAAGAGTGAATGCCGAAGAATAGAAATTACTTACCTCACCCTTGATGTCCTTGCAAACCGTTGATCAGATTTTGCCCAAAGCTTGTGATTTATTGCAGTAAAACATCTCTCCTTGCTCTCTATCTCCACTTTTTAAATAATATGGCTGTTTTTCATGCTTTTTTTGTTCTTCAAAATTCGGTTGCCTATGGGATCAGAATTTTCTTACAGGAGACAATTTTTGTCACTGGAAACAATTTCTACCTAAAGGCAGTTCTTGTTCTAGAAAGCATTTTGTACATAAAGTAGAAGAAGTAGACTTCTTTTGAGTGTCTGCTCAGCTCACCATAACCACCACATCTCTGCCTTAATTTGAGACTCTTTCTTAATCCACAGGGATAGGTCACCGATAGCCATGTTTATATGTACAGCCTTGAATACCTTTCCCAGCCATGGATGTTGACACTTGATCCAGGCTGAATCCACTGTAGTCTCTTTCCTCAGTAAGTGAAGTTAGGATTCAGACACAGCTAAGTTAGTCTCTGGATGACTATCATTGTAATGTGTCATTTAGCTCTGGGAGCAATAATGCAAAACACCCACAAATCTCAGGGTCACATGACCATCATCGTTTATTTACACTCATGCATCTGTGCTTGCCAGGAATTTGGCTGATCTAGTTTGAGCCCAGCTGAACAGCTCTATTCCATGTGCCTTTTATCCTCACCCTGGTAATAGTGTCTTAGGCTTTGCAAATTCTTATGGCAATGCCTGAAATACAAGGATACCAGTGGAAATGTAACAGATCTCATGGAGGCTAGGCTTGGAATTGGCGCTCTCACTTCTGCCCCATTCTGTTGGCCAGATAAGTCAATGACTGACCTGAATGCACTCGGCCCCTTGATGGAACTGCAGTTATATGGCATGTGGCATGGATATGGACTGAAGGGATGAGTGGCGGGTGGGAAGAAGAATCAAAGCCAGTGATATAGCATATTATGCATGTGAACTTGGGTTTACCTGTGAGTGGCCACATTCCTCCATGTAGACGACAAAATAGGGAGATTGCATCTGTCTTGAAAAAGACTGACACAGATACTTAAAAGCAGAAAGGAGGGATAGAGAGTCCTGATGACTTTCCTATTTCTGGTTCTAGGTCTTTCCTGAGTCTTGGCTACATCTCTATTCTTGGTTTCTGTGCAAGATCTCTGAGCCCTTTTAATAAATTGACTCTCTGTGTGAGTACTAAAAGGAAAATGGAAAGGAGGGCAAATGGAATTAACTGATTTTCCTCATGAGGAATCACAGTACCAACAAGAGCTCAGATTAGCCATAGCTGTGTGTGTGGCCAGGTGGGAGATATAGGAACTGTAAGCAGGTAAGTACAGGGCACTTTCCCTAAATGCATTTCTTTAAAAATTTTAAATTGATAAGTAAAAGTAGTATATGATTATGGTATGCACCAAGATGTTTTGATATATGTATACCCTGTGCCAAATGCATTTCTAAAATTATGTATGCATCAGGAGCTTGAACAACTTCCAACTAAACAAGCTCAGCTGGAACAAGCTCTGGATGGTGCCCATAAGAAAGTATTAAAAGATCTTTCACCATTAATAAACTCCACTCTTTGCAGGGTCTTTAAACTTCCATTGGGTACCTTTTCTCAACAGGAAAGTAAGTAGAATACAAAGCTTTATTGGTCAAGCAGAAAGGGAGAAATCTTTATTCTAATATGTGGTATGTTACACATGGTTGATGACCTCCAAATTCATATCTCCAGTCAGTTCTGACTTCTACTAAAAGCTCTGGATTTGCATATTGGATAGGAGATGGGAGATTAGCAGGTTTTGTTTTCCAAGTACTGATCAGGACCCCAGTCAAAAGGCTGCTGATCAAAACAGGATGCAGTCAAGAAACCAGCTGAAACCAGCTAAAACCAAGATGGCAACAAAAACAATCTCTGGTTGCCTTCATTGCTCATTAGACACTAATTATAATGCATTAGCATGCTAAAAGATACTCTCACCAGCACTATGATAATTTACAAATACCATGACAATGACCAGAAGTTACCTTATATGGTTTAAAAGGTAGAGGAACCCTCTGTTCAAGGAACTCCCCATCCCTTTTCTAGAAAATTCATAAATAGCCTGTCCCTTGTTTAGCTATAATTAAGGAGTAGCTATAAATATAGCTAGCCAGCAGGCCACGAGTACTGCTCTGCCTATGGGCCAGCTCTTCTCTGTCTATGGAGCAGCCGTAATAAACTTGCTCTAATAAACTTGCTTTGCTTTCTTTCACTTTGTCAGTTCACTCTTAAATTCTTTCCTGTGCAAAGCCAAGAACCATCCTAGCTAAGGCCCAATTTTGGGGTTTGCCTTCATTGCAACTGCCTGTGATATC
Source organism: Cheracebus regulus (assembly GCA_963574635.1). Lineage (NCBI taxonomy): Eukaryota > Metazoa > Chordata > Mammalia > Primates > Pitheciidae > Cheracebus > Cheracebus regulus. The sequence continues at coordinate 31,472 of CAUYQU010004002.1, forward strand.
CCTACTTGAATGTCTAATGGGCATCTCAGACTTAAAATATCGTAAACAAGCTCCTGGCTCCCCATTCCCCTAAACTTAGGTAGGTAGTCTTACATAATTATCTTCTCTAAAGCAACTGACCTGCTCTCCTCCCTGCCAATTTCCTCAACCTTTATTTTTCTTCCCAGTACTTACTGCTGCTTGAGGTTACATATTTATCACTTACTTGTTTGTTTAATGTAAAAATCCACAAATACAGGGACTGCCATTTGTGTTGCCATATTCTCAGCCTCTAGAAAAAAGCCTGACACACAGTAGGTGTGCAATGAAGATATTTTTCCATATGAGTAAAAAAGGAATCTTGGGGTACAAATGTTCAGGGCCACTATGTTGCACAACTCTTTTGGACTCTATTTAGTCCATAGCTGCACATGGCAGTTCTGAAGTTTGCAAAGAATAAGCGTACATAGTGGATATTTTACAAAGGGAGTATTTTCCTAAAATATTTTTGTACATTACTTCTAGAGGATGAGGGATCAGAATGGGGGCCCAAGGTGTAGGTGACAAGAAGCTGTGTTAATGAGCATCTTTCCTGGTTTATAGATGATAGAATAGAAGACATCCCTCTGTATTTTCCTTCCATCCTAACCTTCTATCTTCCCTCAGATCAAATCAGATTAATTTGGACGTAAGAGTTTCTGATCACTCTATGTACACAGTGGATAGAAGCAAGACTTTTACATATCAGAGAATAAGTCTACTTTATGAACCCTAAGTATATCATCTAACTCAGAGTGGAAGAAAGGTAGATTCCCATAGCAGCCTTTGAGAGGGAAAGGAAATCCTAAGCTATGGCATCAGGATAGGATGAGGAATTTGTGGGTCCCTTGGGCACCCCCTGGGTTGATCCACTTTCATATGGGAAAGGTTTATGTTGTTAGGTATGCATACACCAGAGTCTGCTGTGTAACTTTGTCTTTCACTTTAGTATGTCACAGCTTAATGAGATCCCTTACAGGATTACTTTTAATTCCCAGATTAATTGATCTTAACTCTTTGAGCTGACTTAGCTGATGCAGAGAGAGCTGTACTTCTGACACCCAAAGGATTCTTCTTCACCCTCTCAGCCTATTGTTTAAGAGCTCACTGGAATTGGTCAGCTTCCCCTATATAGCCCAGCAAAAATGAATGACATCCTCATGTTTGGAATGTTTCTTCTTTTACTTCAGTGTCCTGGTGGCAGCTCAGTGTCAGTACAACTCACTCTAGAATGTTTCTTTCCCCCAATTTCCTCTTTATTTCCATTTCTGCCTTTCTGATCAGGAAACTCACAATTTCTTGTGTGTGAATTACTGGTCTACTTAAACAGAGTAGACGTTCCTGGAGCTTTCCATGTCACCCCTCTATTTGGTGTCCCATTTGAGTTCTGTATTAAATGTTATATCCAGACAGTCATGGAGGTTGTCTGCTAAGCAATTCTTGCTTTACATGATATCTAAAACTTGATTGACTTTTTTTGCTTCCATGCTGACTTGACTGGCCATGAATCCTCTTAATTCACCTGAGATTTGGGCAGGGATTTTTGTTTTTAAAATTAAGCAGAAGCAGCAGCAAGCTCTGTTTGAGTGGTCTTAAGCAAATTTACAGCCTCAAATGTAAATCTGAAAGTCAATCTCAATTGAATCAATTTTTTTTTTTTTTACAATGATTGCACTCCTTTTTAAACATCTTTTTTCTCTTCTTCTCTCTTTCAAAAATACTCTGGCAAGATATAGACAGACGGATGTCTGCACAAGGAATTGTCCACTTCCCTTCACTCATGAAGGGAAACTAAATCTAACTCATATCTAACAGAATGCTGAACATTGTGGGAGGACAGTTGAATGAACTGTCAAACACTCAAGTCTCACCATAATGCAGACTTTGGGAATTTTGTTACAGGATTATGTATTCTGACATTTTTGAGAATTAAAATCTGTGGTAAAGGATCCAAGACTGATTTTTGTCTCTTCGCAATTTTCAAGCTTTATGAGACTTGGTTCTAGTGGCAACCTACTGGCACCCTTATTATGGCTTCGGGGGAGTCATTTAAACTGTGGGTGGGCTGATATGTGTAAAAGGAGAACAATGATTCTTTACAGCCTTCTCAGAAGACTAGAGATGAATGAGAAATTCTATTTTATCTTAAGCTTATATTTGATTGAAGAGATTTAGCACTGGCATTTCAGACAAGATTTTATTTTTATAAAGCATTGTTCTTTGTAATTTTGCTACATCTCCCTGTAGGGCTATTTACATAGTTAGACATATTCTCTTGTAGGGTTTTGCTATGATTTTCATTTAGATTGGCTGTCTAGTCTGCCCCAAATTTAGGAAATAATTGAGTTTTCCAATATTTTCTTCTGATTATATGCCTTCACAATATAGGGGAAGACAAAAGGTACATGACATTTTTGAAGTGGCCTACTGTGCAAATCATATTAAGCATTTGTTTTCTTAACATCAAGCAATGTGCATCATAAATAGTCTTACCCCATTCCTATCCTCTCCTGTGTTTAGAGACGCGGTGAGGCTTAGGGAAGTCTACTGCATACATTTCTATTTTTTGTTTTAAACAGTAGAGAATTTTTACATTGTGATGAAGCTGAATCAAAATGGCTGCATTAAAATGTCCTTCTAAGCCAAAACAATACTTACAAATTAACCCTGTCATAATATCTTTCTTTGGAAATCACTTGAGTAGAGAAACTGACATTTAAAAATTATGGAACACACAATTATGAATGCAGAACAGACTATAAATAGTATGAACTTTGAAAAGGGAAAAGCTGAGAGGTGGCTGTCAGTGGATGGGAAGGGGAAGGAGAGATAACGGGCAAGTAGGAGTGTTAATATTCTCCTTTTACAAACTAGAGTCGAGATTGAGTTGAATACATTAAAATAGTTTAATGATTAAAGCTATAAAGATAAGCAACAGATGAAATAAAATAGTTATCTAAATATGTGAGGAGGCAAGAGGAAGTAAAGGTGGGTAAGAGTGTGTGCTGAAGCCTTGCCTATTGTGGCAGAAAAGCAATAGATACACATGGTCTAAAGTTGATAAATCAGCCATGAGATCATGTTCAACACGTGGAGGAGCAGAAGAGAGAAGGAGAAATTAGAGGAGATGAGCGATCTGGAAGACCTCTGTGCTGAAATTACTAGTCTAAGGTGATAGGAGATCTAGAGAGTATTTTAACTCTTAGTTTGCAAGAGGCATTTCACACACTCTGAAGGAGTTGTTACTCCCATGTTGAGGAACCAAGATATCTAGTAGGGCAAATTCTTGGTCTTATATTTGCTAAGTCAGTATGTTTTAGATGCTGGTTACCCATGGTTATTATCTGTGGCTCAACAACAACCCAGACTGAGACTGAGCCTACAGCCAGGTAATTTGTGGTGGTGGAGAAATGTCAGAATTTAGACTGTATTGAAAAAAGAGAATATACAAAATCCATCCATTAATCAGATACTTGTTACATCATGTTACATATATTTTCAGCCAAAGCACTTGAGAAAAATAGGGTAGAAGGAGAAAATAGTTTGGAAAAGAGACTAAAAAGATCAAAAGCTGTAAAGTATAGCAAATTCCTCATTAACTATAGACCCAGGTCCTTATTTCTATTCAAAATATACTAAGTAGAGGGAGCTTATAGACTTTGTTTCTATTGAGACAAATTTTGGCCGAGGAGACAAATATTGACTTAGCAATTACTATAATTGCTGCTGATGTCAATTGGCCTCAACTAAAGCCAACAAAAAATGGTTTATTAAAAATTTTAGAGAATGCCACAGTGTTTTTACACAATTATTTTGCTTTTGCTTTAATATTTTCATATAATATTACAGATGTGGCTGAAGCTCCCTTTGCATCCTTCCCAATCTACTCACTTTAAAAATCTTTCTCAAATAACTCGTTTTAAAATGTTTGTTTTCTGCCCAAATTAATTTTAGGACATATATTGCAGTGATAAACATTAAAAATATTTGTTTTGTATGTTTGTAAACTTTAAATAAGTGGAATTATGGCATAGATATCATTCTACAAGTTATTTAAATGGCAGCTTTTCATTACCTTTATTGAGAGATAATTCACATACTATTCACCCAATGAAAGTATACAATTTAAGAATTTGTAGTATACTTACAGACATGTGCAACCATCACCATGGTCAATTTAAAAAATATGAATATGTGTATATATTATATATGTGTGTGTATATAAATATGTATATTTGAATGTCTGTGTGTGTGTGTGTATATATATGAACACACACACACACACAGGTTCTTGCTCTGCCACTCAAGCTGGAGTGCAGTGGCATGACCTCGTCTCACTGCAGCCTGTACCTCAGCACCTCAGCCTCATGAGCAGCTGGACCACAGGCATGCAGCACCACAGTGGGCTAACTTATTTTGTTTATTTTTTTTGTAGTGGTGGGGTCTCCCTACATTGCCCAGGCTGGTTTCCAACTCCTGGGCGGAAGGGATCCTCCTGTCTCTGCCTCCCAAAATGCTGGGATTCCAGGTGTGAGACACCACACCCAACTGAATATGAACATTTTTATCTCCCCACCCCTTCCTTTCTTAATTGGAAGCAACTACTCCTCTACTTTATGCCTTTTAGATTTCCCCATTACGCACATTTCACAGGAACTGAGTACTGTAATATGTGGTCTTTTGTGATGGACTTCTTTCACTCAGCATACATTTGGCATAATGTTTTCAAGGTTCATTCATGGGGTAGGATGTATCAGTACTTCATTCCTTTTTATGACCAAATAATATTTTATTGTGTAGATGTACCACATTTTGTTTATCCATTTGTTCATTGATGGACATTGGAATTGTTTCCACCTTTGGCTATTATGAATAGTATTGCTATAAACATTTACGGAACAAGTTTTTGTGTGGACATGTTTCCATTCTTTTGTATACCAATATTATTTGAAGAACTGCCAGACTGTTTCCAAAGAGGCTGTGCCATTTTACATTCCCATGAGTAATGTATGAGGGTAATGATTTCTCCACGTTTGTCAACACTTGTACTTATCTGACTTTTTAAATTCTAGCTTGTGGGTATAAGAGTGGGATCTTGTGGTTTTGATTTGCATTTCCTGATGACTAATAGTGTTAGACATCTTTTCATGTGCTTATTGGCCATTTTTATATCTACCTTGGAGAAATGTCTATTCAGATCTTTCGCTCATTTTAAAATTGGTTTATTTGCCTTATTATTAAATTGTAAGTGTTCTTTAAATATTCTGGATACAAGTCTCATTAGATACATTGGTTGCAAATATTTTCTTCCATTCTGTAGACTGTCTTTTCACTTTTGTGATATCCTTTGTAGTGCAAAAACTTTAAATTTTGATGAAGTCCAGTTTAACTATTTTTTACTTCTTTCTCATGCTTTGGTGTTGTATTTAAGAATTCATTGCATAATCCAAGGAGGTCATGAAAACTTACCTCTGTTGTCTCCTAAGATTCCCGGCTTTAGCTTTTCTATGTACATCTTTGAGCTACTTTATTTTTTTATATGGTGTGAGGTAAGGGTCCAGTTTCATTCTTTTGCTTGTTCCAGCTGTTCGAGCACCATTTGTTGAAAAGGCGATTTTTTTTTTCTCGTATTGAATGATCTTGTCAGCCTGGCCTAAAATCAGTTGGCCATGGATATATGGATTTATTTCTGGACTCCCAATTCTAATCTATCGATCTATATGTCTATCCTTGCACCAGTACCATGCTGTCTTCATTATTATTTCTTTGTACTAAATTTTGAAATTAGTGAGTCTTCCTAATTCTGTTCTTTTTGTTGAGATTGTTTTGGCCATTCTGGGTTCCTTGAAATTTCTTATGAATTTTAGAATCAGCTTGTCCATTTCTATAAAGAAGTCAGCTGAGATTCTGATAAGTATGGAATCTGTAGATCAGTTTGGGAGTATTGCTGTCTTAATGATGTTAAGTCTTCAAGTCTATGAACGTAGAATTTTTCCAATTATTTTGATCTTTTTAAAATTTTTTCAATGTTTTGTAGTTTTCAGGTTATAAGCTTTGTAGTTAATTAAATTTACTCCTTAGTATTTTATTATTTTTGATGTAATTGTAAGTGGAATTGTTATATTAATTTAATTTTTGGTTGTGCATTGCAAGTATATGAAAAAGCAATAGATTTTTGTATATTGATCTCTTGTCTGCAATCTTGCCAAACTTGTTTATTCATCTTGATATTAATAAATTCCTTAGAATTTTCTGTATACAAGATCATGCCATCTGTAATTAAAAGTAGTTTTACTTCTTCATTCCAATCTAGATGCTTTTTTTCTTACCTAATTTCTCTGGCTAGAACCTATAGTACAATGTTGAAGAGAAGTGATGAGTGTGGACATCTGTCTTGTTCCTGATCTTAGGGGGAAAACATCAAGTTAATAATTAAGTAAATGGAATTATTGGATCTTAGGACAAGTTCAAACAGTTCTAACAGATTGTGGCAATATATGCTTTTCACAATTCCCTTTGCCCATATCCTTCTCCAAATTTGTGATTGTCATGTCATTAAATTTTTGTTAATTTGATGAGTGTAAAATATATCACACTTTAAATTTATAGTGTTCATATATTTACTTATTTATTTGTTGATGGGGTTTCATCTGTAATTTGTCCATTCCCACCAATTTTTGTATATTTTTCTGTTAGGTTTCTTGACTTGCAGGAGTTCTTTAAATAGCCTGGATACTAATTCTTTGTTGGTTTTCTACAGTACGAATATTTCCCCCCAGTTTGTGGCTTATCTCTTTTTATAGTGTTGTGCTACATAGTAGAAGTTTTACATTTAAGTGTCACATTTATTAGTGGGTTTCTTTGTATTTTATACTTTTACTGTTGTTAAGAATCCCTTCCCTGTCCTAAGGTTATAAAAATACTGTTCATTTTTTTGTCTGAAATGTTTAAAATTTTGCCTTTAAGCTTAGGTCTTTAATTCTTTTGTAATTTATCTTTTGTGAGAATAGGAATCCATTTTTCCCTCATGTGAAATGCCACCTATTGAATAGTTTATCTTTTTTCCTCACCAATTTGTTATTCCATCTCTGTTACTTACCAACTTTTTGGATATGTGTTGGTCTGTTTCTGGACTTTCTATTCTTTGTTATTAATCAATTTGGTTTTTTTAAATATTGCATTGGTAGCATACTACTTTAATCTCTGGAGTCAAAGTAGATATGCATGGTATAAGTGTGTGTGCATGTGTGTAAAATATAATTTAGAAAAGAAAGAGAGAGAGAGACTTCATATCAGCTAGGCATGTCCCCTACTTGTAAATAATTCCAAAATTGTTTTGGCTGTTATTGATTCCTTATTTTTCTAAGTGAACATTAGGATGAGCTGGTCAAGTTCTATAAGAAGTCCTGTGACACTTCTACTGATTGCACACATTTACTTGGAGAGAATTGACACTTTGTGCATGTGTTGATTTTTGTATCAAGTCACTTTTCTAATAGTAATTCTAATAATTTGTCTACATATTTTATTGGATTTTCTATGTGAACAATCATATTTTCTCCTAAAGATGACAGCTTTATTTGTTCACTTTCTAGATTTAAACTTTATACAACATTTATTGCATCAGTTATAATTTTCAGTATGCCTTGAACGGTACAGGGAATAGTAGCAATTGTTCTTTTGGTTTTCATTTCAGTAAGATTGTTTCCAAAGTTTCATCCTTTTTTACTGTTTTTTGATAAGCCACTTTTTATGAAACAGTGAAAGCTGTTCCAGAGCAGTTATTTTTATCCTGGATGCACATTGGACTCCCCTGGGGAACTTTACAAAAATACTAATGCCTGGTTCCCACCTTCAGAAATTCTGATTTAATTTGTTTTGGATGCAGCCTGGGCATTGAGACTTTAAAAACTCCCCAGATGACTTAATGTGCAGACAAAGTTGAGAAGTACTGTTCTTGGTTAATGTCCATATTTATTGGTTAAGGCTCTATCAGTGATAGGTGACAGAAAGACAAATATAGCTAGCTTAAAAAAAATAAAAGGGAGGGGAACTTACATGCTTATAAGACCATGGTGGTTGTAGAGCTAGGAATAACTGGATCCAGAGACAAAGGCTGTCTAGATCCCTTTTCTCTCTGTCTTTGGTCTCTGTTCTCTCTGTGAGTGGTAGTTATTCTCTACTACAACAGTAGGCTGTCTCCTTAAAGTAGTGAAAAGCTCTGAACTCATGGTGTAATAGCTCCAGTGAGAAGAGCATCTCTTTCGTGCTACCTCCCCCCAGAAAAATACTCAGGAAAAGCTCTGATTGTTTGCCTTGGGTACCTGCCCACCTCTGGACTAATCACTATGGCCCACATACGGTTTAGTGATTAGGTGAAGACTTGTTGGGCAAACCCAGAGAGAATTTATTGAATATTTAGACTTCGGTGAAATTTAACCTTTTGAATATAGCCATAAATCTGACAGTATTAAAAGGTCTCTAACAAAGGATGAAAACGGTATTCACAGAAGAGATAGAAATCTTTCTCTCAAGTATTATATTATTTCTTTAATAAAATAGATAATTTGGTTTTCCCTGGCAAGTTGCCTAGGTTTTAGAAAAAAAAAACATATTAGGAGAAGGGAGGAGTTACTATTAAGCTGATATATTGAAAATGATCATTGGTAACAAGGAAGGAGAGAGAGAAATCATCTTTTACAATCTCAGCAAACTGGATTGTTTTGCATAGAGGTAAACAGTGTTCACTGTTTTTTGCTGAGGGCCCCCACAGCAAAAAATGATGTATGAGAAACAACTTTCAAAAGTTGGGTTAAAATTCGGGGAGGGTTGTGGGAAGAGGAATAGAAAGGTTTTGAAATCAGCATAACTAGATACATATTTTGACTGAATATGTCTCATTTTGGACATATTAATATGTCTCATTTTGGACATTAATTTTTCTAAGCCTTAGTGTCTCTATTTGTAGAATACAGATAACAATGCTTCGTTCATAGGTTCAAGGAAGTTGAGTATTATATATCAGACACACAGGTGAACAATAAATATTACTTCTTCTCACCCTTTCCATCGTTTACCATGATAAATAAAGATCATAATGATGATCTTGAGTTTGTAAGCAAGACTATATTATATCCAGTGTACCATGTGTTGGGAATATAGAAAACTTTTGATGAGATTTATGTTAAAAGGTGGCTAAAATAAAATGCTTATTTCTAAAGTATTTCTACTAAAGTAGTAAACTTTATCTAGAACATTTGCTTTCACAAAGATGTTACTACTTTACCACTACAGTAAAGACAAATCCGAGAGTGTCAACTTTGTACTTCCAACATATAACTATCATCTCTAACTTATTAGTAGGCAGGTTGTTTTGTCAGCCTTCCACGATTCCATGAGTTTTAATTTTTTTCCAACCGATGTGAAGCTGACATGGGCCACATGCTGAACAGTGGGATAAACTCTTCTCTGCTTTGTAGAAGCCGTGAAACTTCTGGCTGACCTGAGACATGAATGCAGAGGGTGACTGCTCTGTCCTGGCCATTGCTATCAGGGCGGCTTCCAGGAAGACTGGTGGGAGGTTCCCGGTGTGCCCCAGGAGATGCTCTTTAAGACCTGGGCCTGAGGTCCTAGAGAAGTTCTCAAATTTTATTCATTTCTGGACACACCTTTGCTTGGGTTGATCTGGTGAGGAGGCAGTGTCTGATAAGGTCCTTCTCTCTCAAACCCTCCCCTCCCTTGCCTCTGTGTCACTGGTGCTGCCCCTGTTTCCCTGCAAGCCCTCTGGTCTTCCCTTTCACCCCATTCTCCCTTTCCTACATTCTACGTATTTTTCCTGGTTCTCTCTTTTCTCATTTATTCTGATACTGTCAACAACTAAAATATGTGTGACCATTCACAGCTCTGTATTTCTGCACTTCAATTCTCCTCCTGCGTGCAGTTTTCACCTCTGCGTCTGCCTGTGGCGTTTTTCTAATTGGATGCTTCCCAAGCTCCTTTAACTCAGCATCTTTTTCATTGTCCCTCCTCCCACCAAAACCTGTTCTTCTTTCTGTGTTTCCTCTGTTTACCAGAGAAAGGTACTTCTATTTACCAGTCATGTAATCCAGAACCTGGGAATCATCCCTATCTCTATTTCCACCCAATATTACTAATAATTCAAATAGTTGCTATTTATGTTAGTCTTACTGAGCCAGAATTCTTATTAATAGAGCTGGAAGTCACTGACTGCAGTGTTCTGTTCTTAATTTCTCTAAACTGATGATCAGTCCTCAGGTCTTACTGATTCTACCTGGTTATTATATTTTAGATCTTTCTCCTTAATCATTTTTGTCTGTCTTTTCTATCCCACGCTTACTGCTTTAATTCAGTCTTCTAAATGATCTCTCTACTCCGGTCTTGCCCTCTTTCAATTCTCCCCACACTGCAGCATGATTCAGACATCACTTTGAGACTGACCTCACACTGAGTAAGCCTCTGGCATTTACCCCTCTGTGTTAGGCTACTCCTTTACACAATCACAAGGAAATGTCTTGTGTAATGCTTTACTCATCTCATTTCTCCTAGAACTTGAATGTGATAAAAAAAATTAATTCATTTTAAGCTACTGAAACAGTAGCTCATCAGGTGTTCTCTCAGTGCTTCATCTCAATATATTTAATATTCACAGAGGATTCATTCCAGCTTTCCTCAGCACCTTGCTGAGTTCCTCCCAGTTATACCCTCATTGACAGAGATGAGTGCTGTGGGGCAAGGGAATTAGATGAAAAATGGTCTTCTAATCTCTATCGACATAGGGATTGAGATGTTGCATTAACATGGGATGTAGGACTCAGCAGAGAGTCATGGGAGAGCTTTGGAGAGGCTGGTGCTAATAGACTGATTTTCAAGTAGTGATGAATGTCATACACTAGAATTCTCCCTGTGGAGCTCTCTTGGTTAATTAAGAACAAGTGAAGGGTCATAAGATCCTCTGCATTCAACAATAATCTATGCTGGTTGGCAAATTGAGTCAAACAGTAGGTTCTGTTCTTTGAAAAAAAAATTAAGATAAATAAACAGGTGAGTGTTAGAATTTATTAACTTGCTACAATGTGGAATGACTTTTAATGAGATATAAAAATTCACTAAATGTTACAAATTATTTATGGAACACAGAACTTTTTCCCTTTTTCTAAAATAATTATTTTAAGTTCTGGGGTACATGTTCAGGATGTGCAGGTTTGTTACATAGGTAAATGTGTGCCATGGTGATTTGCTGCACCTATCAACCCATCATCCAGGTATTAAGCCCAGCATGCATTAGCTATTTTTCCTGATGGTCTCCCTCCCACTAAACCCCAAAAGGTCCCAGGGTGTGTTGTTCCCCTCCCTGTATCTATATGTTCATTGTTCAGCTCCCACTTATAAGTGAGAACATGCAATATTTGGTTTTCTGTTCCTGCATTAGTTTGTTGAGAATAATGGTTTCCAGTTCCATCCATGACTTGCAAAGAACATGATCTCATTCCTTTTTATGGCTGCATAGTATACCGTCATGCGTATGTATCACATTTTCTTTCTTTTTTTTTTTAATTGCATTTTAGGTTTTGGGGTACATGTGAAGAACATGTAAGATGGTTGCATAGGTACACACATGGTAGTGTGGTTCGCTGCCTTCCTCCCCAGTACCACATTTTCTTTATCCAGTCCATCACTGATGGGCATTTGGGTGGATTCTATGTTTTTGCTATTGTGAATTATGTTGCAGTGTACATACAAGTGCATGTATCTTTATAACAGAATGATTTATATTCCTTTGGGTATATACCCAGTAATGGAATTATAGGGTCAAAAGTTGTTTCTGGTTCTAGGTCTTTGAGGAATCATCACACTGTCTTTCATAATGGTTGAACTCATTTATATTCCCACAAATAGTGTAAAAGCATTTCTATCTCTCTGCAGCTTTACCAGCATTTGTTGTTTCTTGACTTTTTAATAATTGCCATTGTGACTGGCATGACATGAGATCGTATCTCATTGTGGTTTTGATTTGCATTTCTCAGATGATCGGTGATGTTGAGCTTTTTTTCAGATGTATCTTGGCCACATAAATGTCTTTTGAGAAATGTCTGTTCATGTCCTTTGCCCACTTTTGAATTATTTTTTTTTCTTATAAATTTGTTTAAGGTGCTTGTAGATTCTGGATATTAGACCTTTGTCAGATGGATAGATTGCAAAAATTTTCTCCCATTTTGCAGGTTGTCTGTTCACTCTGATTATGGTTTCTTTTGCTGTACAGAAGCTTTTTAGTTTAATTAGATTCCATTTGTCAATTTAGGTTTTTGTTGCAATTGCTTTTGACATTTTCATCATGAAATCTTTCCCCATGTCTATGTGCTGAATGATGTTGCCTAGATTCTCTTCTAGGGTTTTTATAGTTTTGGGTTTTACGTGCAACACCTTAATCCATCTTGAGTTAATTTTTGTAAAATGTGTAAGAAAGGGGTCTAGTTGCAATTTTCTGCATATGGCTAGCCAGTTCTCCCAGCCATCATTTATTAAATAGGGAATCCTTTCCCCATTGCTTGTTTTTGTCAGGTTTGTCAAAGATCAGATGGTTGTAGATGTGAGGTCTTATTTCTGAGTTCTCTATTCTGTTCCATTGGTATATGTGTCCGTTTTTGTACCAGTACCATGCTGTTTTGGTTACCGTAGCCTTGTAATATAGTTTGAAGTCAGGTAGAATGATCCCTAGAGTTTTATTCTTTTTGCTTAGGGTTGTCTTGGCTATACAAGCTCTTTTTTGGTTCCAGATAAATTTTTAAATAGTCTTCTCTAATTCTGTAAAGAATGTCAATGATAGTTTAATGGGAATGGTATTGAATCTATAAATTACTTTGGGAAGTATGGCCATTTTCACAGTATTGATTATTGATTCTTCCTGTTCATGAGCATGGAATGCTTTTTCTCCTCTCTGATTTCCTTAAGCAGTGGTTTGCAGTTCTTGAAGAGGTCCTTTATGTCCCTTGTTAGCTGTGTTCTTAAGTATTTTATTCTCTTTGTAGCAATTGTGAATGGGAGTTCATTCATGATTTGGCTCTCTGCTTGTCTGTTGTTGGTGTATACAAATGTTTGTGATTTTGCACATTGATTTTTGTATCCTGAGACTCTGCTGAAGTTACTTATCAGCTTAAGAAGATTTTGGGCTGAGACAATGGGGTTTTCGATATAGGTTCATGTCCTCTGCAAACAAAGATAGTTTGACTTTCTCTCTTCCTATCTGAATATCCTTTATTTCTTTTTTTTTTGCCTGATTGCCCTGGCCAGAACTTCCAGCACAATATTGAATAGGAGCGGTGGGAGAGGACATCCTTGTCTTATGCTGGTTTTCAAGGAGGATGCTTCCAGCTTTTGCTCATTCAGTATGATACTGGCTGTGGGTTTCTCATTAATGGCATTTATTATTTTGAGGTTATGTTCATTCAGTACCTAGTTTATTGAGAGTTTTTAACATGATGAGATGTCGAATTTTATTGAAGGCCTTTTCTGCATCTATTGAGATAATCATATGGTTTTTGTGTTTAGTTCTGATTATGTGATGAATTACATTTATTGATTTGCGTATGTTGAATCAACCTTGCATTCTAGGGATTAAGACAACTAGATCATGGTGGATAAGCTTTTTGATTTGCTGCTGGATTCAGTTTGCTAGTATTCTATTGAAGATTTTTGCATCATTGTTCATCAGGGATATTGGCCTGAAGTTTTCTTGTCTTATCTCTGCCAGGTTTTGGTATTAGGATGATGCTGGCCTCATAAAATGAGTTAGGGAAAAGTCCCTCTTTTTCTATTGTTTGGCATAGTCTCAGTAGGAATGGTACTAGCTCATTGTACCTCTGGTAGAATTCAGCTGTAAATCCATCTGGTCCTGGGCTTTTTTGGCTGGTAGGCTATTTATTACTGCCTCAATTTCAGAGCAGTATTTGTCTATTCAGGGATTCGACTGCTTTCTGGTTAAGTTTCGAGAGGGTGTATGTGTCCTGGAAATTATGCATTTCTTCTAGATTTTCTAGTTTGTGTGCATAGAGGTATTTATAGTATTCTCTGGTGGTTGTTTGTATTTCTGTGGGGTCAGTGGATAACCTTTTTTATAAATTTTTTGTGTGTCTAATTATTCTCTTCTTCATTAGTCTAGCTAGTGGTCTATTTTAAAAAAATTTTTCAATAAAACAGCTCCAGGATTTATTTATTTATTTTTATTTATTTATTTATTTATTTTTAAATTGTACTTTAGGTTCTGGGGTACATGTGCAGATCACGTAGGATTGTTGCATAGGTACACACATAGCAATGTGGTTTGCTGCCTCCATGCCCCCATCACCTACATCTGGCATTTCACCCCATGTTATCCCTCCCTGACCTCCCCACCCCACTTCTGTCTCACCCTTGCCTTCCCCCAGCAGACCCCAGTGTGTGATGCTCCCCTCCCTGTGTCCATATGTTCTCATTGTTCATCACCCGCCTATGAGTGAGAACATGTGGTGTTTGATTTTCTGTTCTTGTGTCAGTTTGCTGAGAATGATGGTTTCCAGATTCATCCATGTCCCTACAAAGGACACACACTCATCATTTTTTATGGCTGCATAGTATTCCATGGTGTATATGTGCCACATTTTCCTTGTCCAGTCTATCATCAATGGACATTTGGGTTGGTTCCAGGTCTTTGCTATTGAAAACAGTGCCCCTATGAACATCCGTGTGCGTGTGTCTTTTTAATAGAATGATTTATAATCCTTTGGGCATATACCCAGTAATGGGATTGCTGAGTCAAATGGAATTTCTATTTCTAGGTCCTTGAGGAAGCACCACACTGTCTTCCACAATGGTCGAACTAGTTTACACTCCTACCAACAGTGCAAAAGTGTTCCTGTTTCTCCATATCCTCTCCAGCATCTGTTGTCTCCAGATTTTTTAGTGATTGCCATTCTAACTGGTGTGAGGTGATATCTCAATGTGGTTTTAATTTGCATTTCTCTAATAATCAGTGATGATGAGCATTTTTTCATATATTTGTTGGCCTCATATATGCCTTCTTTTGAAACATGTTCATATCCTTTCCCCACTTTTGGATGGGTTTGTTCGTTTTTTTTTTTCTTGTAAATCTGGTTTAGTTCTTTGTAGATTCTGGATATTAGCCCTTTGTCAGATGGGTAGATTGCAACAATTTTTTCCCATTCTGTTGGTTGCTGGTTCACTCTAATGATTATTTCTTTTGCTGTGCAGAAGCGCTGGCATTTAATTAGGTCCCATTTGTCTATTTTCGCTTTTGTTGCCAATGCTTTTGGTGTTTTAGTCATGAAGTCCTTGCTTATGCCTATGTCCTGAATGGGTTTGCCTAGGTTTTCTTCTAGAGTTTTTATGGTGTTAGGCATTATGTTTAAGTCTTTAATCCATCTGGAGTTAATTTTTGTGTAAGGTGTCAGGAAGGGGTCCAGTTTCTGCTTTCTGCACACTGCTAGCCAGTTTTCCCAATACCATTTATTAAACAGGGAATCCTTTCCCTATTGCTTGTTTTTGTCAGGTTTTCCAGAGATCAGATGGTTGTAGACGTGTGGTGTTGCCTCCAGGGCCTCTGTTCTGTTCTATTGGTCTATATGTCTATTTTGGTACCAGTACCATGCTGTTTTGATTACTTAGCCTTGTAGTATAGTTTGAAATCAGGTTGGGTGATGCCTCTGGCTTTGTTCTTTTTGCTTAGGATTGTCTTGGCTGTGTGGGCTCTCTTTTGTTTCTATGTAAAATTTAAGATGGTTTGTTCCAGTTCTGTGAAGAAGGTCATTGGTAGCTTGATGCGGATAGTGTTGAATCTATAAATTACTTTGGGCAGTATGGTCATTTTCACGATATTGATTCTTCCTAACCATGAGCATGGAATGTTTCTCCACTTGTTAGTGTCCTCTCTTATTTCGTTGAGCAGTGGTTTGTAGTTCTCCTTGAAGAGGTCCTTTACATCCTTTGTTAGTTGTATTCCTAGGTATTTTATTCTCTTTGTAGCAATTGTTAATGGGAGTTCCCTCTTGATTTGGCTCTCTGTTAGTCTGTTATTGATGTATAGAAATGCTTGTGATTTCTGCACATTGATTTTGTACACTGAGACTTTGCTGAAGTTGCTTATCAGTTTAAGGAGATTTTGTGCTGAGATGATAGGGTCTTCTAAATATACAATCATGTCGTCTGCAAATAGAGACTATTTGACTTCCTCTTTTCCTAATTGAATACACTTTATTTCTTGCCTAATTGCTCTAGCTAGAACTTCCAATACTATACTGAATAGGAGTGGTGAGAAAGGGCATCCTTCTCTAGTGCCAGATTTCAAAGGGAATACTTCCAGTTTTTGCCCATTCAGTATGATATTGGCTGTAGGTTTGCTGTAAATAGCTTTTATTGTTTTGAGATATGTTCCTTCGATACCTAGTTTATTGAGAGTTTTTAGCATAAAGTCTGTTGAATTTTGTCGAAGGCCTTCTCTGCATCTATTGAGATAATCATGTGGCCTTTTTTTTTGGTTCTGTTTATGTGGTGGATTGCGTTTATAGACTTGCGTATGTTGAAGCAGCCTTGCATCCCCAGAATAGAGCCTACTTGATCGTGATGGATAAGCCTTTTGATATGCTGTTGCAATTGGTTTGCCAGTATTTTATTGAAGTTTTGCATGTATGTTCATCATGGATATTGGCCTGACGTTTTCTTTTTTTGTTGAGTCTCTGCCAGGTTTTGGTATCAGGATGATGTTGGTTTCATGAAATGATCTGGGAGGGATTCCCTCTTTTTGTATTGTTCGGAATAGTTTCAGAAATAATGGTACCAGCGACTCTTTGTATATCTGGTAGAATTCAGCTGTGAACCTGTGCAGATGTGGACTTTTTTTGGTTGGTAGGCTATTAATTGCTGCCTCAACTTCAGCCCTTGTTATTGGTCTATTCAAGATTTCAAATTCTTCCTGGTTTAGGCTTGGGAGGGTACAAGTGTCCAGGAATTTATCCATTTCTTCCAGGTTTACTGGTTCAGTGCATAGAGTTGATTGTAGCAATCTCTGATTGTAGTTTGTATTTCTGTGGATTCAGTGGTGATATCCCCTTTATTGTTTTTTATTGCATCTATTTGATTCTTCTCTCTCTTTTTTTATTAATCTGGCTAGCAATCTGTCTATTTTGTTGATATTTTGAAAAAACCAGCTCCTGGATTTATTGATTTTTTTGAAGGGGTTTTTGTGTCTCTGTCTCCTTCAGTTCTGCTCTGATCTTAGTTATTTCTTGTCTTCCGCTAGCTTTTGAGTATTTTTGATCTTGTTCCTCTAGCTCTTTCAATTTTGATGATAGGGTGTCGATTTTAGATCTTTCCTTGCTTCACACGTGGACATTTATTGCTATAAATTTCCCTCTAGACACTGCTTTAAATGTGTCCCAGAGATTCTGGTACATTGTGTCTTCATTCTTGTTGGTTTTGAAGAACATCTTTATTTCTGCCTTCATTTCATTTTTATCCAGTCGACATTCAGGAGCTAGTTGTTCAGTTTCCATGAAGCTGTGTGGTTCTGAGTTAGTTTCTTAATTCTGATATCTAATTTGATTGCCCCTTGGTCTGAGAGGCTGTTTGTTATGATTTCCATTCTTTTCCATTTGCTGAGGAGTGATTTATTTCCAATTATGTGGTCAATTTTAGAATAGGTGTAGTGCAGTGCTGAGAAGAATGTATATTCTGTGGATTTGGGGTGGAGATTTCTGTAGATGTCTATCACGTCCTCTTGGTCCAGTTCTGAATTCAAGTCCTAGATATCCTGTTAATTTTGTCTCATTGATCTGTCTAATATTGACAGTAGAGTGTTAAAGTTTCCCACTATTATTGTGTGGGAGTCTGAGTCTCTTTGTAGGTCATTAAGAACTTACTTTATGTACCTGGGTGCTCCTGTATTGGATTCATGTATATTTAGGATCGTTACCTCTTCTTGATGTATTGATCCTTTTACCATTATGTAATGCCCTTCTTTGTCTCTTATGATCTTTGTTGGTTTAAAGTCCATTTTATCAGAGACTAGGATTGCAACTCCTGTTTTTTTTTTTTTTTTTTTTTGCACTCCATTTGCTTGATACATCTTCCTCCATCTCTTTGTTTTGAGCCTATGTGTATCCTTGTACATGAGAAGGGTTTCCTGAATACAGCAGACTGATGGGTCTTGACTTTTTATCCAATTTGCCAGTCTGTATCTTTTGATTGGGGCATTTCACCCATTTACATTTAAGGTTAATATTGTTATGTGTGAATTTGATCCTGCCATTTTGATGCTAGCTGGATGTTTTGCCCATTAGTTGATGCATTTTTTTCACTGTATTGATGCTTTCTACCATTTGGTATGTTTTTGGAGTGGCTGGTACTGGTTGTTCCTTTCTTTGATTAGTGCTTCTTTCTGGAGCTCTTGTAAGGCAGACCTGGTGGTGATGAAACCTCTCAGCAATTGCTTGTCCATAAAGGATTTTCTTTCTCCTTTGCTGATGAAGCTAAGTTTGGCTGGATAGGAAATTCTAGATTGAAAGTTCATTTCTTTAAGGATGTTGAATATTGGTCCCCACTCTCTTCTGTCTTGTAGCATATCTGCTAAGAGATCCACTGTGAGTCTGATGGGCTTCCCTTTGTGGGTAACCCGGACTTTCTCTCTGGCTGCCCTTAGCATTTTTTCCTTCATTTCAACCCTGGTGAATCTGACGATTATGTGCCTTGGGGTTGCTCTTCTTGAGGAATATCTTTGCAGTGTTCTCTATATTTCCTAGACTTGAATGGTGGCCTGGCTTGCTAGGTTGGGGAAGTTTTCCTGGATAATATCCTGAAGAGTCTTTTCTAACTTGGATTCATTCTCTCTGACACATTCAGTTACACCTATCAAATGTAGATTAGGTCTTTTCACATAATCCCATATTTCATGGAGGTTTTGTTCATTTCTTTTCACTCTTATTTCTCTAATCTTGCCTTCTTATTTCATTGAGTTGATCTTCAATCTCTGATATCCTTTATTCTGCTTGGTCGATTTGGCTATTGAAACTTGTGTATGTTTCACAAAGTTCTCATGCTGTGTTTTTCAGCTACAACAAGTTGTTTATATTCTTATCTAAGCTATTTATTCTAGTTATTATCTCATCTAACCTTTTTTCTTGGTTCTTAGTTTCTTTGCATTGGGTTGGAACATGTTCTTTTAGGTCTGAGAAGTTCATTATTACCCAGCTTCAGAAGCCTGTTTCTGTCAATTCATCAGATTCATTCTCCATCCATCTTTGATCCTTAGCTGGTGAGGAGTTGTGATCCTTTGGAGGAGGAGAGGCCTTATGGTTTTTGGTGTTTTAATCCTTTTTGTACTGGTTTCTTCCCATCTTAGTGGTTTTATCTACTTGTGGTCTTTGTAGTTGGTGACTTTCAGATGACGTCTCTGAGTGGACCTCCTTTTTGTTGATGATGAAGTTATTTCTTTCTGTTTCTTAGTTTTCCTTCTAACAGTTAGTCTCCTCTGATGCAGGACTGCTGGGGGTCCACTCCAGATCCTGCTTGCCTAAGGATCACCCATGGGGGCTGCAGAACAGTAAGGGTTGCTACTGGTTTTTCTGTTATCTTTGTCCCAGAAGGTCACCTGCCAGATGTTGGTCTGAGCTCTCCTTTATGAGGTGTCTCGTTGGGTATACAGGTGTTGAGGAGCTGCTTGAGGAGACAGTCTGTCCCTTATAGGAGCTCAAGTGCTGTGCTGGGAGCTCTGTTGTTCCATGCAGAGATGCTGGGCAGGCCATTTTAAGTCTGCTGCAGTGGAACTCATAACCGCCTCTTTTCCCAGGTGCTCTGTCCTAGGAAGGTTGGCTTTATTTATAAGTTCCTGCAGTGCTGCTGCCTTTTTTCATAGATGCTCTGCCATGCACGGAGTAGTCTAGTCACAGTCTGCCAGCAGAGGTGTTGCTGAGCTGCCACAGGCTCTGCCCAGCTGCTGTGTGAACTGCCTTGGTAAGAGCGGACTACCTCAGTAGCAGTGGTTGCCCTTCCCCTCACTGAGCTGTACCATCCTGGGTCCAGCTGCACTTGCTGGGAAACTCTCAATCCAGAGCATTTCAGATTGCTTGTTTTGTAGGGGTGGTACCCGCTGAGCCAGATCGCCTGGCTCCCTGTCTCTGCCCCCTCCCTTTCAGTTAAATGAGTGGCTCTGTCTTCCAGGTGTTCCAGGTGCCAGCTGAAACAGCCACCCAGATTTGTGTGAGTTTCTGTGCACCAACCCTGTACCGGCCGAAACTGTCGTGCTGAAAACTCATGGTGCTTTTCGGCCTGGGAATCTCCTGGTCTGTGAGCAGTGAAAATTTGTTTGGAAATGCAGTGGGTATTCACCCTCTGGGTTGTTCTTGCTGGGAACTGCACTCCGGAGCTGTATTAGTCCATCTTGTATCCTCCCCCAGATTTTTTTTTTTTTTGAGGTGTTTTTCATGGCTCTATTTACTTCAGTTCAGCTCTGATCTTGGTGATTTCTTGTCTTCTGCTAGCTTTGGGATTTGTTTGCTCTTGGTCCTCTAGTTCTTTTAGTTGTGATGTTAGAATGTCAGTTTGAGATCTTTCTAGCCTTTAGATGTGGGCATTTATTACTGTAAATTTCTCTTTTAACACTGCTTTATCTGCATTTCAGAGATTCTGGTACATTGTCTCTTTGTTCTCATTGGTTTCAAAAAACTTCTTGATTTCTGTATTAATTTCATTATTTACCCAAAAGTCATTCAGGAGCAGGTTGTTCAGTCCCGTGTAGTTGTGTGGTTTTGAGTGTTTCTTAATCTTGAGTTCTAATTTAATTGCACTGTGCCTGAGAGAATGTTCTTTTGCATTCGCTGAGGAGTGTTTTACTTCCAATTATATGATCTTTTGTGATTGATTTTAGATAAGTGCTATGTGGCACTGAGAAGCATGTATATTCTGTTGCTTTTGGTGGAGAGTTCTGTAAGTATCTATCAGTTCCACTTGATCTAGAGGTGAGCTCAAGTCTTGAATATCTCTGTTAATTTTCTGTATCTGTGATCTGTCTAATATTGACAGTGAGGTATTAATCTCTCCCACTATTATTGTGTGGGAGGCTAAGTCTCTTTGTAGGTCTCCAAGAACTTGTTTTATGAATCTGGTTGCTCCTGTATTAGATTCATATATATTTAGGATCGTTAGCTCTTCTTGTTGAATTGAGCCCTTTACCATTATGTAATGCCCTTCTTTGTCTCTTTTGATCTTTGTTGATTTAAAGTCTGCTTTGTCAGAAACTAGGATTACAACCTTTGCTTTTTTTCCTGGTTTCCATTTGCTTGGTAAATTTTCCTCCGTCTCTTTATTTTGAGTCTATGTGTGTCCTTGCATGTGAAGTGGGTATCTTGAATACATCACACTGATGAGTCTTGATTCTATCCAGCTTGCCATTCTGTGTCTTTTAATTGAGACATTTAGCCCATTTACATTTAAGGTTAGTATTGTTGTGTGTGAATTTGATCCTGTCATCAGGATGCTAGCTGGCTATTTTGCAGACTTGTTTATGTGGTTGCTTCAGAGGCCAAGGCAGGAGGATGACTTGAGGTCAGGAGTTCAAGACCAGCCTGGGCAATATAGCAATACCCAGTCTCTACAAAAAATAGTACAGCTAAGCAAGCAATTGTGTAGTGTTGCATGCCTGTGGCCCAGCTACTCAGGAGGGTGAGGTGGGAAGATTGCTTTGGCCTGGGAGGTTGAAGCTGCAGTGAGCTGTGACAGCGCTACTGCACTCTAGCCTGAGTGAGAGCGAGACTCTCAAAAATGAATAAACATACAAACACATCCATTTCCTTCATATCCAGTGAGTTGCTTGTTATATAGTAAATATTCTGTAAATGCTTATCATAGAAAACTGATGAATCATTTAGAAAATTTTATAAAATAATTTTTCTAAGTTAAAATTTCTCTCTTCTTACTACATAATACCAAAAACAATGTGAAAGTAAGCAGTGATATAAAAAAGGCAAAAAGAGGTGTATATAATTTGAAGTTGTTTTATTGGTTTAAAGCCCTCAATATCCAGATGATGAAAACAACATTTCAGATAAGTAAAGGGAAATATGGATTATTTAGCAAATGGTATTGGTATAATTGAGTAATCACCTGGAAAGAAAACCAAAGTGGATCCATAATTAACACTTTATGTAAAAACATATTCAGATGAATCAAATATTTTAAAATAAAAAATAAAACTATAAAAGTTATAGATGAAAACATGAGAAGAAACTTGTTGGTGGGAAGAAATGAGTGAAGGAAACTTTTCATGATAGACTTTTTTGTACTTTATGAATGCTGTAGTATGTACATGTATCAACAAGTCAAATATTTTTAAAATAAAACTGAGTAATTACATTAAATAAAATATTGTTTTTGCCAGAATATTCAAGTCTAATTTGTACTTCAAATGCTGAGTATTAACTAATTTCTTTCCAACTTCATTTCTGCTATAACAACACAAACCTGAACATGGCAGTGAATATGAGACCCCCTTGCTCTTGCAGCTTTCTGAACGGAGAAATTGGGGAAAATATTTGCATGGTAGGAGGAATTACTGGAAGTCAGAAATAAAACACATTGAATAATATTGTGAGATATTTACTTGTACTCTCTTCACTACTTCACCTTCCATCAGGATTTTTCTGTGCTTTATAACCTAATATTTCAAGAGAATGATCACATCTTTGGGTATTCTGATTGGTGAATCTGTTCTGGTTTGTGTACTTCATAAATATAAGAAACTTGATAGAAAATTAGCTTGCTTTGTCTATTTTGTTCTTCCTATTTTAGGCTTTAGCTGACTAAAATGAAGACATTATCATAATGCAAGCACCAGATTGACTAGAAGGTTGATAGAATTTAGAGCCAAGAAGAACTCTAATCTTTGCTTTTAGACTTATCAACATATTTAAGGAGTTTGCTTTTGGAGGAGTGAAGTGATCCCACAAATTCCAAGAAGATAATTATTAAAACTTATTAAATAATTAAAAGAAGATTTAAAGATACTGGAAAGTATTGAAAAGCAGATGAAAGACAGAGGAAAGTTTAATCTCTGAACCAGAAGAGATAAGAATTTTGAGTTTGTCTAATCCCTAGAGTAACAACAGAGGAAATCTACAACACATTACTCAGATAAATTTTATAAAATTAAAATAAATGGAAAGATATACTGAATTCATGAATTGGAAGATGCAATAAAATCAAGATGCTAATTTGCATCATTAATTTATAGATTTAATAAAATCTCAAATATCCCAGGAGGCATTTTCTTTAATAGAAATTAACAAACTGATACTAAAATTTATATTGAAGTGCCCACTACCCAAAAGAGCCAAAACAATTCTGAAAAAGAATAAAGTTAGAAGACTCACAGTAGCTGATTTCAAGATTTACTATAAAGTTACTATAATAGAAATAGTTTCATTGGTATAAGGATAGACATATAAACCAGAGAGTTCAGAAATAGACCTGTATGTATACAATCAAGTGAGTTTTTGACAAATATGCTAATGTAGTTCAATGGGGAATGAAAAGATGTGTTTTCAACAAATGCTGAAGCTATTAGATATCCATATGTAAAAATATAATTATGTCGAGCCACATTATTTATTTATTTGTTTGTTTGTTTGCTTATTTTTAGAGCTAGGGCCTCACTCTGTCCCCCAGGCTGGAGTGCAGTAGCACACACAATCAAGCTCACTGCAGCCTTGAACTCCTGGGCTCAAGGGATTCTCCTGCATCAGCCTCTTCAGTAGCTAGGACCACAGGGGCATGCCACCATGCCTGGCTACCTTTTGTACTTTTTGTAGAGATGGGGTCTCTCTATATTTCCCAGACTGGCCCTGAACTCCTGGCCACAAGTGATCCTCTCACCTTGGCCTCCCAAAGTGCTGGGATTACAGGCATGAACCACCATCCCTGGCCACCATATAAAAATCTTTACAAGTTGGATGATAGCTCTAAATGTAAGAGCTAAACTATGAAACTTCTAAAAAAAATCTAAGAGAAAATATTTAGTCAAAGATTTCTAAGGTAGGACAAAAAGGACAAAGAAAATTGATAAATTGAAATTCATCAAAATTAAGCAGTCATCTATTCAAATCTACCCTACCCCCAGTCCCTGCTTTGTTTACATCCTGTAAATATTTCTTTGCCAGTTAGTGAAGCGTTAGGCTTTGTCAGTAGAGGGCACTAGAGTAACACTATAAGATGATAGCAACAGGAAATTTTAGGGGTGAAGAAAATGCTATGTGTTATTAGTTAAAATGAAATAGTTAGCAATTCAGTACTCAAATTTCCCAAGCCACATTTCAAGTGCTCTATAGCCAACGTGGTTTATGGCTACCACATTGGACAAGGTAGATATAGAATATTTCCATTATTACCAAAAGTTCTATTAACCTCTGCCCTGTATCTATTGTGTTCATGGGTTCATGGCTGTATACACTTGCCAAAACTTATCAAATTGTATGCTCAGAATGAGAGAATTTTGTATGTAAATTACATTTCAATAAGAATTGAGCAAAGTACTATTATTCTTTGATTAAACAGTCTCATCCAGGGTTTTAGTAATTTTCATCATTGAATCTGCATCATTAAATAAAAGTCTTTCAGATATCAATGTGGCTCCCTCTCAATGCCCTGCTTTTTTTTTTTTTTTTTTTTTTTTTGTTTTTTAGCCACAGGCAAACAGTTC
>CAUYQU010004004.1:0-43387 GCA_963574635.1 Cheracebus regulus
TGGGGAGAAATGCCAGATATAGGTGAAGGGGAGGAAGGCAACAAATTACACTGCCACGTGTGTACCTATGCAACAATATTGTATGTTCTTCACATGTACCCCAAAACCTAAAATGCAATTAAAAAAAAAAAAAAAAAAAAAAAAAAAAAAAGATTCTAACCAGCACACCACTGTTTTCGAGTCTTGGCTTCTGTACTCACTACGTGAAACTGAGCAAGTTAGTTCCTCTCCTGGAGTCTTCCTCTTCCTCTCTTTAGTGGACTATTGTGAAATAATCAATAAGGATTTAACACTGCGATTAGAAACACAATGGATGTTCTCTAAACATTTGCTGAATATAAACCTGAATTAAAATGGTAGTGCCTTGTGGCACTGGTTTGAAAGAATTTGATTTACAGTTTTGTAGGCATGGTAAGGGCCATGAGCTAAGCCCAATTTCCTAAAGAGCTAAGCTAAATATATTTATGCTCCTTAGAAGCTAAATTATGGCTTCAGATCTAAAGATCAAGTCAAACCTCAACATCTCTACAGCCTTAAGTGGTCATTTAGTTGGAATCTCAAGAACACTAAGGGTTTTAAAAGATATTAATGGTTATATATTTAAGCTTTGGTGCTGAAAAGCCAAAGAAGGTATTTAAGTGACATACTGCTTAATGACTCATGTCAGCAGACTACAGGTTGGTGGTAGGCTGATCTTGGGGAGGGTACCTTTTTAAGAAATGGTCTCTAGAACAAATAAGTGGGTCATATGCTACCAAGCATCCAGGCACAGTAGCTTGACCCAACCTGAGTTAATCTCACTTCTTTTTTTCCTAGAGGAAGGAACTGAATGCTCTAGGCACTGAATGAAACATATTCATAGCAGCTTTCTAGAGAAGGAAGCCGGAGCATTTCTGTTACTGAGAACCCTAAACAGCCATCCACTCCTGAGTCTTGGGCTGTTTACTTCTCTTTTCATGACACAAGATACTTCAATACTTTCTAATAACTTACATTTTTAAAAAGTTTAAAGTAGTGACTATCAGTTTTTATTGCTAGCAACTACAAGAACTTAAGCTAATATGGTATTTTCTATCTTAATTTATGCAAGATTTCTCCCTTGGATCTATTCACATTTTGGAGAATTCTGTGTCGTGGGAGTCTGCCCTGTGTGTTGTAGCGAGGTTGGCAGCATCTCTGCCCTCTACCCATCAGATGCTAGTAGCAGCCCCGACTGTTGCAATAAAAAATGTCTTCTGGAGGGACACAATTGTGCCCAGTTGAGGGCCACTGAGGTAGACTAACAGGAAGCTACGGAAAGACAAGAAACATTACTTATCTTTGTTTTCAGGTAGGAAGGTACTAGGTTTAAAACAGCGTTTTAAAGTTGATTTAAATCAACCTTATGGCTTGAATCCTAGTTCTACCACTTATTATGTGACCGTGGATAAATTATTTAATTTCTGTGAATTGCTGATTCCTCACTTTTAAAATGAAGATAATTAAACTATACTAATAACTGTGCAGAGTTAATAGGATAGTGTATGAGAATAAAGAATCTAACACATAGTAGGACTTCAGTTAGAGCTAATATAGGCCACCTTTCCTCAGCATTAGTGCATTCCACTTAGAACTAATTCAGTCATTCTTTATTAAATAAAGAAACGGTTTAAAAGCCTGTAGCCATGTATATGCATACATATATGGTTATTTCCAGTACTTCTGCTTGCTTATAATAAAAGTTCAATTAAGTAAGAGAGACAAAACTGATGTTTGCTCACAAATATCAGGGTAATGAATTATGATGGGAAACAAATATCCTGGTGTTTAATAGTGAATTTGGCAAAATATTATATTTTCCCTGTTTGCTATATCTAGACGTGGCCTTCTAGGCAAACACAGAGTTGCATGTAAATCACTTATGTGCAGAGTTCTTAAAATAACAAAGTCATAATCTTCACAATTTCTAGCTAGTAGACTGCACACAGTGATGACTTTAGGCTCCTTGGATAGTAAAGAGTCTACTGAATTGTTCTCCTAAACCAGACTTTTTCCCCCAATTTCACCAACAAATTTATTGGAAACAAAAAGGTCTCCAAAAATAATATCGATGGGAGGCATTTGGTATGTTGATGGAATGAATTTTAGTCAAACATTGCAATGAAAAAGCCCAGAGGGAGGGGGTTTGCTAGATTGTTAACCTGAAAAAGAAGCAGAAAATATTCTAATTTCCTTCCCTTTCTACTTTGCTTCCTCCATTTTTCTTGAATCTTTTGAGAAGAAAAAGAAACCATGATTGATATTTTGAAAAGAAGACGAAAAAAATAATTCTTCATTGATTCAACATACATTGTGTACCTGCTTTGAGCTGGTCATTTATTAGCTGTTGGGAATGTACCAATCCTATACCACACCTCTGAAATTCCAAAATCACATTACTATTAAACAAATGCTACATGACTTTCTCTGGTAGCTGTGAATTTCTCTGTCTCTTTCACTAGATTTTAAAGTCCTTAAGATAAGGAAAAGATCTAATTTATAATTGTATGCCTACATCTGAGCACAGCCTAGCACTGACCGGTGCTAGGATTTAATGGCATGTTAAGGCTATTCTGTTTAAATAAATGAATGCATATTTGGTACTATTCCTAACACATGTGTCTTTTAAACCCTTGCATATTAAGTAACCATTAGATAATTTAAACTTAATTTAATTTAATGCAATAAATATATGTTGTCTGCTATTCTTCTCTATGTGCTATGAGGTAGGAAACAAAGGTAAATTTAACAACTACCTTGACTTCAAGCTACCTTGATAACAACAAAAGACTCTGGAAAGAAAGAGCAGGCAGCAAAACAGCTTTCTGAAAGTGTAGGGTTCCTGCAGGGATTCAAAGCCATGAAATAGGTATTTAATTTACCCTAATTTGGCTAGTTCTACAGTATAATAATATCTCTTAATTTTGGACAAACTTTCTTTGATATCAATAGCCATACCAGGGGAGACTTCTATACAGCCTTCATTCTCAACTCCCAATATTGGGGCTATTGATTATATCTTTCATTTAAAAAGCTATGAGGGAGAGGGATGTCTCATCCCTGCAAGTATCAGCATAGTCAAAGGAACCTGCATCTTCTGACTTATCCCTTTGGGATAACTACTTGCTTTAAAGATAGTCTGTAACCCACTTTGAGCAGCTCAGTGTTAGAGCTGGGCTTGGCAAAGTATTTCACTCATGTAGATGAATGTGCCATCCTCCTGCTTCTGCTCATTTTCATTTCACAAGCCCCTTTCTAATCTGGTAGGAGAAACAGATACAGTTGCTCAGTCAGGTTTCTATCCCTTTAGAGAAGCATTTTACTTTGTATTTAAGCAATATATATATATATATATATATATATATATATATATATATATATATATATATATATTTGTATGTCCTCCACAAGTTCTCTTTCTGCAAATATAATTGCTGTCTTTAAAAAAAAAAGTCCATTTGTAGGGTAGAATTATTCATTAAACTCATTTATTAAGTAATTTGTTCACCAAGTAATTTATTTATTCAGTCCAGTTTCTATGCCAGCCCTAGTACCAAGCATTAAACCTCACAGAAGGTGTAGGGAGGCTAGTGGGATGGGTCTGTGAAGAAAGCACTGCATAAGAAAGAGAAATGGCTATGCAGAGTGTAGAATGATCCCAGTGCTCTGGAGTTTATAGAAGCAATGTGAGCAGTGACAATAGACAGATAAACTGGGAACTGTTCATCAAGGAACGGAGGCCATGTGAAGGAGTTTGGATTTTGTATGAAAATAGTGGAATGGCAGGGAAAGCTAGGTGTTTTTAAATGATTAGTCTAACAGCACTATCGCACTACACTATGTAAGATGGCAGCCAATAAGTAGAGCCACAGAGGTCTACTAGGCCCTTAAAATGTAGGTAGTCTGAATTACAATACGCTGTAAGTGTAAAACGCACACTGCGTTTCCAACACTTAATACAAAGGAATATAAAATATATCACTATTAATTTTTATATATGTAGGAAAGATATTTTGCATATTGTGCATTAAATATGTTATATACTATTAATAGCACTTATTTATTTTTCTTGTTTCTTACCTTTTTAACATGGCTATGAGAAAATTTAAAATTATATATGTGACTTACATTATATTTCTTACAATGTATTTTAAAAATCCCTGGTCTATATGAGAGAGGACAGACACCTAGACAGAATAAACCATACAAAAGTAAAGGGAGAGGCCTGGCATGGTGGCTCACACCTGCTATCCTAGCACTTTGGAAGGCTATGGTGGGTGGATCACATGAGGTCAGGAGTTTGAGACCAGCCTGGCCAATATGGCAAAACCCCGTCTCTACTAAAAATACAGAAAAAATTAGCTGGGCATGGTGTCAGGCACCTGTAATCCTAGCTACTTGGGAGGCTGAGGCAGAAGAATCTCTAGAACCCTGGGGGCAGAGATTGCAGTGAGCCGAGATCTTGAGCCTGGGCAACAAAGTGAGACTGTCTCATAATAATAACAATGAAGGGAGAGTAGATTATTTTACATTTATTAAAAATCTGGACCTAAAGTTAAACTATGTATATACTTAGGCAGCCAAATAAATCTTCAAGAGGCACTAAGGTAATGCAGACATTTTTGCCACAACTTATATATAGATTTTTCCTAAACCTCAGCTGCTTACAGCAGCTCTTAAGGTTAAGGGGGACATGAAATAAGTTTTATTTTTCTTATTTTCCTTGAGAAAACATACTTTTCTACAAAAGAAGTAAGGACATCTTACCCACGCTAGCTTCCATAGAGTGCATTGCTCCAGCAGGCAAAACCTCATGGACTCCAAACAAAGGACAACTCAAAAGATTACTGAAGAGATGTGAAACTGAAGGGCCAGAGTCTGGGTAATAAATCCTTCAGCAATGCGGTTGCCTGTTCTTTGTTTTCAAAGACATTGAAGAAGGACCTAATAAAACTGTCAACTGATGAATCATTAACAATATTTTTTGATGAAAGATCACACTATGATCTTTGGGATATTATTCAGAAGAAGATAAAAAATTGAAGAAATTTTCAGTGACAAATTCTATCCATTCTTATCCACTTATACACATGAAAAAAGTTTCAGTGTTTATATTTAGAAAACACACAGAAAAACAAGGATAGAACTGATATTGAATCTTGTTTCATCCTATCCAAAGGTAAGGTAATAGTCATTCATGAATACATGAACTAATTTAAAAATCATTTCCCTGATTGAGATACATTTCCAGTAAAATTTTGCTTTTTTATTTACTTTTATATTTTTCTCTTTTACTTATTTGCTTTTATATTTAATTGTTTACTAAAATTAAAAATATATGTATGTGGTTTTGATTAATGTACAAATGATAGTTATAATAACTCTATCTAGAAGAAAAAAATTAACACTTAGGGTTTTATGTTCTAAGAAAAAGAAAATATCTAATATTCATATATATATATTTGTTTTAGGGACGTTTGATAGGTTGATCCATAAAAGACTCTCAAGCATAACAAATAAATTGCATTAGATAAAATTCTGTAGGGGAAGTGGATTGGAAATGCAAGTTCAAGGAGAAAAAGTAACAAGTAAGACATTTTATTGTTAAAGAAGAGTTTGTTCATGTATTTTTAAAATGGATGATGATGAGTATGAAAATACCCTAGTATTTAGATTCCATTGAATACATTTAGAAGAGTGATGTAACAGTTTTACATATAAATGCTAATTTTTACAATGTGCTGTCAAGTTCATCCCTCCAATGATTTACATATATGATGAAAAATTGTGGATACTGACTAAAAATGTGTGAGGGGTTGTGTAGTTATTTTTTTTTTTTTTTGTAATTCTACTGTAGGCTGTGTGAACCCAAATAGTTTGAAGACCATTGATTTAGATGGCAGCTTCAAAGGGGGTTTGGTGACCTATTTAGCATGTGGTGAAGAAAAGAAATCTTACATGGAGGAGAGAGTACCCTGGGCATTGTTGGGCACTCCCCAGAAGATATGGCCTGATCAAAACCATATTGGTGATTTCCTGCAGCACATTTCTGCACTGCAAGCAACTGCGCTATATACGTTCCTGGTTTCCCAGTACTAAGTACCAGTAGCAATTTCTTTTTCTCATCAAGGCACCTCAAAGTGTTTCATACATTTCTAAGCAGTGCCTTTGATACCAATCTTTGTCCTAGCTAATAACCACTACAGGAAGCATTTCCACCCCTGTTTCAGCAGAGGCATTGCAGAGGCATTCATGGAAGATGTTGGTACCATTTTTTTGGCTCCTGCTTCATTATCAGGAGGTCTTTCAATAATCAGTATGTGTGCATCACTCTGTCTCACCAGAACCCTAATACAACATGAGAGAGATGGCTCCAAGTTTCCATCTAGATAATAGTGGAATTGTGCTCCTAAAAGGGACTTAGAGCTCAGACCATCATTTTATCTGCAGCCCAGGAAGCACACCTGCCCCACTCATCAATATTTGATGGCTATTGAAGGGAGGACAGAACAGCCATGCTGTCAGAACTTATCAAGGAAAGAGCAAGAAGCAAACTTGAATTTGCACTGGAGTTGCCCAGGGGGAGTCAGAGTAATTGGGAGATTGCTCCCTCTTCATCTAGCTGAATGTAAGCAGCCAGCGGTGGGTGAGGGAGGTCTATGGGTGAGCAGGGGTGGTTGGAAGATGGGAATAGGGTGACTCCATGTGCTCTAAAATCAGACACAAGGAAAACATGTCTAAAATAATATGCCCAGCGTCTGTGATTTCTGTCTTGAGTTTCAGTGGTGACAGCTCATTTTATATGTCACAATTAATAGAGATGTCTGGCCCTTCCTCTGGGTTACTTCTCCTGACACCCCTATTCACCCAAGGCTGGCTGAGCCACCCTTCTCTTATTGCACTTCAGATCACTCTCTGATTCCTCTTATAATATCCCTGTTTACGCTCTTGGTGTGTGGCCGGTCTGAAGGGATAAAAGAATAAGGTAAAGAAAGATGTGCTATAAGATCAGAGGTAAAAGGTGGAATAGAATTCAAAGCCTCTAACTCTCTCATGTGCCTTTTCTCCATGGCTTTCTCATCAGCTTTCTCTGAACTTATATTCTCTTGTTTTTGGTTATTTCTTGATATATGTCCTGTCTTCACATACAATTTACAATAGTCTGTAGTTGTGGTGGTAGTGAATACAGCTATGCAGCTCAGTATTTTAAAATCAAGGAGTTTGTGGCAGTAAAAGTCTGTGTTGAGCCCAGTGCTCTCTAGAGACGTGTGTGAAAAGGAGGGATTCACAAAACCAGCCAACAACGTTCCCATGATACACACTGTGTGCCAGGCTGAGCCTGTGCTAAATACAGGACATTAACAAAGAAAAGACACACGCTATTCAGACAGAAGCTTGTGACAGGGAAAGACAACATCATGAAGAGCTCTATAAAATAACACATCTGGAAGTACCTACAAATGAAATAGAAATTTAGCATAAACCTACAGAGAGGCTTAAAGAGGCAAAGAATCAGACACATTTAGAAAATGAAGTAGGTTTAGAGGCATTTCGTGAGCTATTTAAGAAGCATGCATGGCCCACGTCTCCTTCTTGGTAAGGGTCTCCTTTGTTCATTTGCAACATGTTTGTGTCCAGTTATTTTTTTAGCCACCAAGCCACAGATTTGTGGGTACCTGATTCAAGCTAAGCCAATTAGAATTTCTCCCTTCTCAGCACTGGAATTGAAACACAAAAATATAAACAAAAGATTCCGGGAACTGGAGCCTTAAGGCCAGGGCAGATTCAGAGGTGGTAGACATTTTCTGTCACTGATCACGAGGTGGTAAAACCAGTCTGCATAGAGAAGATGTGAATGAAGGCGAGACAAAGAATGGCAGAGATGAGAGACAATGTGGCCCCAGACACACACACACACACACACACACACACACACACACACACACACACACACACACACACACACACACCTACACACAAAGGTTTAAGATCTGAAGTTCAGCTATGTTGCCTGTTATTGGGGTCTACACATAGGATCCCTGGGTAAGACAGTCATGTCATCCCAATCCGTTATCTTCAGAGGAGAAACAGCTGTACAGAAACAAAGATGACCTATTTACACTCTAATTAATGATTTAGGCCAGACATACAGATCTCAGTTTTCTATGGTACTAGCTGGGTTTTAGAGTAAAGGAACAACCAGTTTCAAAAGAGGTTTCTGATGTTTCTCCTGATTCCTTATTCCAGGTCCAGGAAGGCACATCTGAGTCAAAGAAACTTACAGATGACCACTGTAGTCCAAGATTCTCAACAGATGCCAAGTCTCCAAATAATTGGGGAAAAATGTGTGTGTGTATGTGTGCATGTCTCTATTTTTACCTACTTGATTTTACAATTTGGCATTTAAACACTGTATCTACAGGTCAAATATTATTGCTTTTGGTCATAGGTCACCACAAGGTTTAACATATAAAGACCACTTATTGATTGTAAATATTCCCTTTAATTCTTGGGTCAATACTGATCTATTAGAAACCCAGTTTAATGACAATCTACCCAGGAGAGCTGTTTTTTTTTTCCCCCCCAGCTCTCACTAGATCTCCTAGATCTCCTACTGCCTATATTTAATCCATTCTGTCTCTCTGGCCCCAAACTGATAAGATCCTGAAGTGCTCTCTACAGAAATAGGAGGAGCCTTAATCCTAACTAGAGCTTTGACTGCCCTGAACAGCCAGCTCCTCCCTGGGAGTCTGTAAACCCAGTAATTGCCCTTGCTCAACCAGAGTTTCCAGGATCTCCTGGCAAATCTTTGCTCCTCTCTGCTGGACTTTTAATCACCTCTGGGCCTTCCTTTCTCCCTCACCAAGTCCAAGTCCTGTAGTTGATCATCTAAGCTCTCCTCCCTCAAGCATCTTCAGCACTCTGTTGTTCCTGTTTCCGGCACTCCTAAAACTCTAACTCTAGTATGTGTTGCTTTCTCCACACCTTCACCTGAGCAGCTGAGCCCTGGTGTTCACACTGGCACCAATGCACACTGAAGGTGATAATCTCAGCTGGGTATTTGGCAGTGTCCCTTGGTCCTTTTCCTTGTGCTTTTCAGTAGCTGCTATCATTACATCTAATTGAACCTACTCTCAGAAAATGACTGAACCTATATCATCAGGGATACCTGATGACCTCACATCCCATTTACCTCAATTCTCTGCTAATTCTGCGCTCCTATCACACTATCTAGATCCATACTGTGTGATATGCCTTCCAGCCCAGCCAGAGAGAAAGGGATCCCTTTCAGCTCAAGGATAGCCCATTCACCTGGGCCCCCTCTGAAACACTTAACCATGGGAAATCCACAATATTTCAGTTCTCTCAAGATCTAGGGTAGTTTTAGTCTCTGCCTTTCTATTGATTCACTGCCTTGAGCCTAAAAACAAACTCAAGTCTCCTGTAGCTGAACTCAATCAATTTCTGAGAGAATAAAGCTCAATGCCTCAAGGCACTAATTGTATCTAACGAACTAACTTTGCTCCTCTGCATCTAGATGGAAACTGTGCTTGCTAGGTTACCCACAACCAGAAACCCATTAATAGATGACTCTCCACTAAAGAAAGCATTTACCAATACCCATGGTATAAATACTCCCACTGCGGTTGATTTCAAGCCACCAATATGATATTACAGAACACAGAATTGGAAAGAGATGTGCACACCACCAGATATAAGAGGCATCAATGACCTCAAGATCATAAATAGTAATAAAATGTATAAAAATAATTCCAAAGTGATGCGTTTTGAGTACTTATTACTTCTTTTTAAATGATTTATTTTATCGTAAGTTTATATCATTGGATTATTAATCATAGCTTCCCTTAACAATTGATGTGCAACATTCTAAAAATTAAACAAGCAGCTCTAACAAGCCAGTAGCAATAGCTCTAATGGACCACTGTGTCAGGCTGTTAATGAACTCCCTTCTTCCTGAAACTTGATTACTTCTATGCATCCTACAATTCTACTTTGTCTGCAGTCTCTTCGTGTCTTTTTAGTGGTGTCTTTTTTGTTTTCTCTGAGCTCTTTCTCTGCTCTCCACCTAAGGAAATCGGTGCTACCAAAAGTTCTGTATGAAATCAACTGTACTCACATTGTATATACTCTTTGATATTCCTCCTTTATTCCTATTTTAATTTTGGCTAAGAGTACCATTATTCACCCACACGATTAAGGCAGACCACTGCAAGTCATCATTGAACATTTCCAGTTCTTTCAAATCCCACAGTCATATCTTATTTTACATCCTAAATATACCATGCAGCCTTTGCTCTGTTTTATTCCTGTGACAGTGGTTCTAATGCAGGCCCTTATCTTACTAAAACAGTTTTCAAATGATTTCTCCATTCTTGTTTATTCTCCTCAGCAGCTACCACAGTGATTTAGTAAAATTTATATGTAATTATGACATTCATCGATTAAATCCTTTCAATGGTTCCCCATTACCTACTGGATGATTACATTACAACATAAATCCATTCTTTATTTGACCTCTGCCTAACCTCACCAGCCTCATCATTCACTACTTCCTGCTTTATTTATTTTTTAGGCTTTACCAATATCAAAATGCTAATAATTGCCTACATATCCAGCTCCTGCCCTCCTCTAAGATTTAACTCAAGCTACATTTTTTTTTTTTTGTTTTTGGAATGCCTTGCCCCATCAGTTCTCATCTGCCCATATCTTTATCCAACTCTTAAGTATCAGATCAGATACCACAATGTCATATCTCTTACAGGCAGACATTCCTAATCCCCTATTATGGACTAAGTGTCTGGGACAGCATGAAAAGGAGACACTCACATGTCCTGCTCTGGGGCATATGATGGACTGATGGCCCCAGATCCTGTCCCTTTGGATTCACCAGTGTATTCCTGTTGAGATCATGTTCTGTGCAGGTTGCTACAAACCAATTACAGAATACATTGGAGAAACTAAGACAGTCCCATTCTTATGGGAAGCAGTATTTCTTCACTGAATGAATTTGATTCGCTTTGGCTGAACTTTTCTGGAATTACAGTGCAGTCAAAGTTACTTTATTTTCCCAGTCTCCTTCCTTACTCTCCTTCCACAGGTGTAAGACCTGTATCCTCCTCCAAAGGCAGAGCTCAGTCTTCTAACTGTCTATATTTCCTGCATGTCTTATGCTGTCTTGATGGCCTACTTGAGGCCTACTTATCTGAGGCCTCTCACTGAGGCAGTGTCCTACCTTCCTACCAATTTGTATCAATTTGCCTACAAACTGTATTTTAATTTTCTGAATATGTATGTATGTGTACACATATATGTATGTCTGTGTCAACATGTCTGTGGGTGTCAATGCACGTCTATATGTGTATGTATGTGTGTTAAGATGAGACTGAAATCTTCAAGGCAGCAGCTCTGTTATTCATCTTTGCATTATAGCATCTAGATATATCCAAGTTGATCAGTAAATGTGCATAGAATGAAAAAAATAAATTTAATGAAAATTTCCATTCTGCAAAGATATAGGTGCACTGTGATTCCTGGAGTAATTTACTATGCTAGAGCTTTTCAGAGCATGAAAATATGTGATATGTCAGAAATATGGCAATTTCATAAAATGTATTAAACCACTATATCACCATTTCCACTTAATTGCAGTATCTAAAATAACTTTAACTCTGAATGTGGAAGCAGCCAATATAAAAACAGTGACTTAAGTTATTTTTTACAATGCTGTGTCTTATAGTAATTTATTTCTTCTAAAATTGATCTTGAATAAATGATAGTTAGAATTATCCCTAGGAACTTTGGGGAAGAATAAATGAAAATAGAAAACACTCTCACTCTGGAACTCCACAAATATATATGAATTTAGAAAGTAGCATACAGCCAAGGGAAATCTCCCTCCATAACTTCAAGTGTACCTGTTTTATTTCACATATTATCAGAGAGTATGCACTGAGTGTTTCTGTTTCAGGCATTGCTTGAAATGTGAAAAGAATTAGCATATACGTCCATATAGTTTGTGAAAATTCTTAAGAGTGTCTGACAGAAAATGTTGATCTTTGGTGATGGCATGGTTCCATTCCCTGAATATTATTTTTAAGTATCTAAATGTCTTTGGGGACTTATATTTATAACATATTCTTACAAGCTAAAAACCAAGTGGATAAACTTTTTCTTTGCTCATGAAAGAATGGGCCTCTACAAAAAAATCAAAAGATAAAAAACCTCCTAGCACATTTTTATTATTAAATACATTTCAAGTTTGACATATAGATATATTGCTGCTACTGCTATTAGTTTAGCTTTTCCTTCCCTTAGTAATTGAGAAGTAGAAGACAGGAGAGAGGGTCTTGAAAGTTTATATTACTGATGTGTGGGACAGAATATTGAGCCTAAAATGAAATTCTGAACCCATATAACTTGTGAAAATATTAAAAAGGCCCAAGAAAACTGAGTCACCCAAGTACACTTAGGAAGTTAATAACAAAGCTAAGATTTCAAAGTATAAATTATTGACTGATTGATTTATTCACCCATTCATGTTTTCTTACACTGAAGAAAACGTCTGTGGACCACTTGGGCTGTCCCAGGGACTCTGCTAATCCCAAGGACACAGAGGTTGCAGCAAGGACCCAGATTTCAAGGAGTTTACAGTCCAGTGATAGATAAAACATAAATGTGTAAAGGAATTGTTATATGCTGGCAGAGTGAATACGTTGGAAGCAAGAACAAAGTGCTTTGGGGACAGCCAGAGGGCAACAATTTACGCTTTTAGGAGACTTTAGAAAGTGTGTGCATTTTCCCTACTGTTTTCCCTCTGTTTTCCTACTGTCTTTCTAGTGAGACTTCTCTCCAGAAAGCTTTCTGATTCTCCAATTATTTCTGTCTTCGTGGAGGAAACTCTAGGACCACAATCTTTCCTGAATCTTTTTTTCTGGGAGCAGGGGAAGGGCTTCTCTGTCCAATCCCGAAATCTCATGTTTAGAAGAAACTTAGCATGTCTCCCATTAGAGTAAAATGGGTGTGTTCAGATCATTATTAATTTGAAAGTAGAGCATTTGAATGGAAGACAATAGAGAAGCATCCAGAGTTATGGACAATATCTATCCAGCATCTATACACATCTGGATTTTTGAAATTGTTTGTTTTTACCTAATTAAGAATGTGTTTTTCCTTGGGTCACTTAGAGATAGTTTTAGGAAAACTAGTTTCAACAATTGTCTTTGAGAAAAGGCAGAGGATGTGTACACAAGTCAAAAATTTTAATCTCTGTAGCCACTAAAATCTTGTTTAAAGTTCTTTACTGAGTTCAGGGTTGATTGTGACTAAAGGGCCACTATTTAGCAAAAGGATAAAGTTCCCTTATGCAGATACATCTGGAATTTGTTTTATTCAGGATCCTCAGTGCTGAACACCTCCCTGTCTTTCATAATGAACATTTTTTTATAATCCTAGAGGCATTTGCCATTTCAGTCTTCCCACTCTTTGCCCTTTACTGAATTTCTTGACGTTCCCTGAATGTGCTCAGCTATTTCTTACTTCTGGAGTAAAACATTTTACTTTCTGCTCCTGAAATACCTTTTCTTCTTTTTAGCTGTCTAATAAGTACTCATCTATAGTTCTTACTTCTCTCAGGAAGCCTTCATGATTCTTTAGGCCTTCCCTTGTGTTTATGTCTTTTCAAACTCTAATCAAACTATGTCAAATTGCCTTTTTATGTCTTCTAGACCAGCCCTGTCACATACAAAAATAACATAAGCCACATCTGTGATTTAAGATTTTTCAATAGCCACATTAAAAAACAAATATATGAAAGATAGAATTAATCTTAGTAATATATCTTATTTAACATATTTAATAAATATATCTAAAATATCACAATTTTAATATGTAATCAATATAAACATTATTGAGCTATACTGCAGTCTTTGTACTATCTTTGAAATTGAGTGTACATTTTATATACCTACTAAATATCTCAATTTGCATTAGAAATATTTTGATTATTCAATATGCTATCACATTGGAAAGCACAGTTATAGATTATAAGTTCCTCGAGGACAAGAATTCTGTCTTTTTAGGTGGTATAGCCTCAGGACCTAATAAAATTTATCACAGGATTATTGCAATAGAAGGGGACACTATTTTTTACATGGTAGTTAAGAGTTATAGATCCAGATAGACCAGAGAAAGTGGCTCTGGCCACTTACAATCTTTCTAACTTTGGGCAATTTTCTTAATCTTTATAACCTTTTTTCATCGATATAACCATAATCTAAAGCATAGATCCTATCGTGGTGATTAATGGCCGAATGTATAAAAAGTACTTAGCTTATGAAGAGAATCAGTATATGTCATGTGTTATAATTATTGACTACTCTGTTAATATCATCCAACTATTGTTTTTCCAAGTTAGAAAACTTTTTTTAGCACTTGTAATTAAATCAATTATTACATTTGTCAATAATTAAATGAGTCATGTGAATCTATGTACATTGAAACAACAGCCATCACATCAAGAAAACATCACTAAATATATTTTCAGCAAACTTGGGGTATGCCTCTTGTTTGGTATGGTTTACAAAACAGCTATAAGATAAAGCTAAAAATTATTTGATTCTTCAAGGAGGATTCCCCATAAAAGTCCTTCGTATCCCAAAACAGGTAAAACTGAGATACCATAGTGAAAAATAATGTTATTGATGATCTGGACATTTAATATGCATTATGCATTTATCAATTTGAGAAAAACAGTAAGCATTTAAAATATGAGCTGCATAGAAGTTACAAAATCAAATGCTGTGCATTACTCCATGTGCGGATTCTCAGTTGAATCCTTTTCACTTAGGCAACCCTGTAGGGATGCTGTAGGATAAGTAGGGTCATGTTTGTCCCCTGCCCACTACCACCACCACCAACAAACACAGTGACCATGGGAGCAGCCATGATTCAATGCAGTGGCTAGATGGCCACCTGACCATCTTTGGGACAACTAGTACCATTTGCTGAGATTCTAAACAGAGGAAGACTCCATAGGTGATTGAGCCCGAAGGGGGCAAAACTTAGGAACACATATATTCTAACATGTAAAGTGAATCTGCAGCATAAGCAAGTAATTGAACCAATGATCAGTAAAAGAAAAAAGCTGAAATAAGAAAATCAAGATGTTGGTTGAGCCATAAGTTCCAGTTCTTGTGATGTGATTGCTCTATGAGAGTCTGCACTATTCTTCTAATACATCTCTTTTTGTTCAAACTAGATTTACCTGGATGTTTTTCACTGCATCATACAGTTTAAGTTACTATAAATAAACAATTATAAAATTAAAGGAAGAGGAAGATTACAAAGAGGAAAAAACAGGAAGAGGAGGGAGATGAAAGGGTAGAAAGAGGAAGAAATAAGTTTTTGTAGGCCAGTCTCTTTATTTGGTATCTGCTGTAAGCTGAAGAATGGAGATAAGATAACTTATTTGGTGACCTTGGAAAAATATTTTATAAGGCTAAAGTGTAAGATTAGGGTCCTTGAAAGGCACCTCCATATACTATACGCACACACCCAAGCATACAATCATACACGTAATTTTAAAGTGTGTATTAAATTTTGACTGTTTTCAAGCATTGACTTCTTTCTGAGATAGATAATTTTTCTGAAATAGAGACTAACATTCTGATCTTGCAGATAGAGAGACTGAGGCTTCAAAAGATCAGGTATTCTACTGAAAGCTACAAAACGGATGACAGAGCAAGAGCTTACACTCAAGAGCTTTGAACCTTCACCCCAAGGTCTCCTGCTCCTTTTTGAGTCACCAACTCCCAGAAATCATTCAAGTAGAAACCAGATGACTTTCTGGCAGAAGTGTTGCTGAGTGGATTTATTCTAGGGGTGAAAGTGGGACTGAATGCCAGGTGGCTCCTCTTCTCAGTCTATATCTCTACAAGACACTTAGCCCTTGATTCTCTAGTAAAAACCTACAATGGAATTCAATCCCCTGCTGCAGACTCTGAATAGTAATTGGTATTATAGGCAGGAAACATAACAATGAAAAGCATTTAAACCTCCTGTTGTTAAGAATCTTTAGGTCAATAGCAGCATTTTAAAATCAATTTGAGGGTTTGCTGGAAGATACAGAAGAGAAACTACAATCAACATAATAAGGTTAGATAACCCTAGTCATGTTAACAGTTACCTAAAACTTGACATCAATCCCTTACATTGATTCTCACTTACAGTTTACAGAAAAGAAAAGAATTAGGAAGGACAGCATAATACATAATCTCACTGAAGCATCAAGTTAGTATAAATAATGATGAAGAGTAATTGCTGCTGTTACTGGAGAACATGTTGTAAGTGAGGTTTCCAAGATATCTGCTGATGATGAGGAGAGGCTTTTGTAGTTCTGAAATTTAGACAAGGAAAAGGGAAACAGGAATTCACCGCGCTAGACAGAGGATCCGATTTGTCCTCCCCCAGGAGTAGTTGCTTCATCAGATTTGGGGGGACTAGCGCCACCTGGGGACTGGCACTGTGCTAGTCATGGCAGGGGTTACAAAGATGGGCAGTAAGTATTAAGTTGGTGCGAAAGTAACAATTTGCACATGTACCCCAGAACTTAAAGTATAATAAATAAATAAAGTGTTGTTTACTTTTGCAATTACTGCAATTACTTTGCATCAACCTAATAGAAAGCTGAGCCCAAAGTCACAATCTTGTGTTTGCAGCCTGCCTCCACCAGTTATAAGACTATCTGGCATCATAGTTATCTCTATCTATAGATTGACAGATATACATATGTAATATGTATATGTATATAGATCTATTATATGTATAAAGTATATAGCATATCATCATCTGACATATATATATATATATAAATGCATTATGTGTGTGGGTGTGTGTGTATTTTACTTACTGATTTATATTCTACCTTCTTACACCACAGTATAAGTTCCAAGAGGGACAGGAGTACTGATAAGCTAACATACTCCTAGCTTCTAGAATAACAGAAAAGTATCTAGTACATACTAGGCACTGGATAAATATTCATGGAATCAATTTCTTACCTATTAAAGGTTCCTTATGTAGTTTCCCCACCTTTAATTGCTTCTTGATACCTTACCAACATCTGTTCTTTGCATTGTTATCAGAGAGCCACTGTTTAAGAAATAAGTGCCTTTTATTTTATTTGTAATGAAAAGAGGAAAGATATGAAGTAGAAAATAAATGAGAGGGAAATTTTTCTGCAAATGTAAATCTGATGGTGGCGCCCCTCTGTGGAAAACAATGTCCCCCAGCTAATATTTCTCCTTCCATCTCTATTTTTCTTTTTGTATGTTTCCTAAACATGCCATATAGTCTTTTGCCTCTTAGCTTTCTGTCAGTGGTAGTCTTTCTGCAATACCCATTTTCAATCTTCTGTTTGCTGATGGAATATTCAAGGAATACTTCAAGTTCCAAGTTAAAAGCTTGCAAGTCTGTGGAAATTTGCCAAATTCCCTTCAGGTCTATTTAATCTCTTCCTTCTCCTCCCCAATGCTTCATGACTACATTTTTTTGCTGGAGAACTTAGCTTAGAATATAATCTGACTCCTCTGAAGTCATCACATCATCACCTTGTCATCAATACATCATTATCCAAGAAGAAGCACTAGTTCCTAACAAAACAGAAGGTGCTCTAGAA
This sequence comes from Cheracebus regulus, assembly GCA_963574635.1. Lineage (NCBI taxonomy): Eukaryota > Metazoa > Chordata > Mammalia > Primates > Pitheciidae > Cheracebus > Cheracebus regulus. Next base: position 17,714 of record CAUYQU010004004.1, read on the forward strand.
AGGTTTCTTGAACAAAAGGCTAAATTTATAGGAACTCAGATGTATGGCAATAAAACTATATACTAATATCCCAAATAAACTGATGGTTATACAATTATAAACCTGAATATGACCAATTTCAGTGATTTTTGCAAATAACTGCCTTCAACAGTGAAATCTGCTGTTATGTTTTATTTTTGTTTTAAAGAAAAACAACTCAAAATATCCAGAGGTCCTTGGTAAGGCAGAACGCAGCCAGATGGCCCAGGTAAAATAAAGACAAGCAGAAGAGATAAGTCTGTTCAGGCTTGGGTTTAGTGTCTCTGAAATAAATTTGTCAATGTTCTAACTGACAATAAGGGTCATATGCTTTCCCTAACTTAATTTTACTTCCTGCTGTTTATATCAGAGTGGAGTTATGCTGTAAATTTCTGTTTTAATTATAATCTTGGTCATAAGGAAACATTCAGCCCAGAACTCCTTAGCCTGAGTGGTGTTTTAAAAAGAGTCTGGATCTGGTGTCAAGAGATGTGAGTTTAAATCCTATCTCTGCCACCTAGTGTGAATTCAAATAATTCATTTCTATAAGCCTCAGTTGTCATATCTATAATAACTTTAGAGTTTCCGCTAGAATTCAGATGTTTGTATGTAAGTGACAGTCGGGGTTGGGGTCTACTTGGGGTTGATTTCATTAAGCTGATTAGCAAAGAAGTTTTTAAGCTCACTCCATATCTATCCCTTTGGACATAGAGAAAGGGAAGAAGAAACAATATTAGAAAACCTGTATCCAAGTCAGTGATCCACCATTGGTGTCTTCTAGGGGCTTGTTAGAAAGGCCAAACCTCAGACCCTACATAAGACCAACCACATTATGACTTCTAGGGGATGGAGGTCTGCACCTGTGTCTTCAGCAAGCCCTCCACGTGACTCTGATGCACACTACCATAGGAGAAACACGGTCTGGGAGAAAAGGTGGGAAGCCAGTTTTTGCTGTCTTGAGTTTGGCTTTCTTGCCGACTCTCTTGGCCTAATAGAGGGGATGCAGGCAGAAACTGGAGGAGTGTTCACTCCAGCGTTTCCCAACAACTGCTCCCTCTTTTTATATCTAAAAAAATACAATCCCCACCTTTAGTGTTTTATAAATATGCATTAAGTTACACCATAAAGCAAATCAATGCAGTAGTCCATAGCACTGCTTTGCTTTCTTCCTTCTCATTAACTTCTGGAGAATCTTACATGCCCCATCCTAAGGAACCTAAAACTTTCTCCCCATCCTCAACCCCAGAAACTCCTTTATGTATTCCGAATACCTGCTCCACGCCCATACATTCCTTCTCATTTCATATTTACCATCACCTCTCACAGTACTACAACCTGCTGGACCAGTTCCATCTCAAAAACCTAAAAATATTATTCAAACACTAGTAGTCTTTCTTCTCAAGAAGCAATGCGGTTTCAGCCTGGGGAAATTTTGGGAGCATCCTCTTTATCTGGAAAGGTGGTTTGATAAGAACTATCTACTTTCTAAGGGTCAGAGCACACAGAGAATACTACTACTATTTTCTGCATGTTTGTTCAGATTAGTCATGAGGTTAGTTTTCACAAATAGCTCCAAACACACTTGAGCTATTAGTTTCACATGCCGTGTATAATAGTTCATTTGTGGTAAAGCCAGTCTCACTTGATTGTATTTCTTTTCTGGGTGGAAGCTGCTGATGACAGTAAGGTATAAATCCAAAGGTATGGCCCAAACTTGACACTCAAGACAACCTAAGTAAGAAGTGACTCACAGAATACAAAATCACATGACTATACCAATGCCAACGGGAATTAATGCTAGGCTTGGCATTATAGAAAGGGACTACGTGGAAAGAAAGGAAGCTGATGCTTTAAATGATCAATTTATGCTGTTTTTGGTTCTGTGTTCTAAACATTAAACTGTAGCATTGTTTCTAAGTAAAATTATACGCTGAAATGCACACCACCAAATTGAGATAATTTTGCCTAAATCACTCACTGTGGACAAATTGGTCACTGAGAGGAGCAACAAAAATACCCAGGACTGGGAGGTGGATAATACCATCACCAATCCCAGTTTACAAAAGAGGACATCAGGGAACAAAGAAAATGAACTTGCCTAATACCATGAAAATCCTAAGAGAAGTATGTTAATAGCTTCAAACCTCCCCAAAAATCTGGATTTGGAATTAGTCTTCCATACTCTGATCAATGTAGGAATCTGAGATAAGCTTAGGGAACCTGTCTCCCAAGCATTCTCCCAGTTCCCACTTTGTTGTTCATACAGTATGCCCGAGCTTTTTCCTGGGTGTCTTACTTTTGCTCCTGTTTCTATCTCTAGCCTTGGAGCCCTTCACCGAGGCTTGGCTTACTCCACTTCCCAGTCCTCAACTTCAAACTGGAAGGGGCAGCAGTTGAACAGATGCTTCCACACAGAGCAACGTCACTTTAAAAAAGAAGAAGAGGAAAAGAAAGAGCACCAACATCCCTAAACGAGATCCCCTCCCCTAGAAGTCAAAGCTTGTTCATCTCAAACACAAGTCGCCGTGTCACTCAGGCTTGGGACTGGTTTCCTTTAGACGCCACACGCAAGGCTGTGCACCAAACACTTCCCCTTGACTGGGCACACCACAGGTTTCCCTCTGAAGCTACTAGCCAGAATGAATTCTAAAGAGAGAGAATTCTAAAGAAAGGTCCAAAGAAAGAGATTCCATTTCCTTCTTCTGAAATTTGCTTTCTTTTAAAACACAGGACTACACCAGAATCTGAGAGTGTTTCAATGATTTGTGAGAGGCCCATTATAGTATTTTCATATAAAAGGTATAAAAATAAATTTAAAAGAAGTGACCACAAACTCAGATCCCAAAGAACTGTCACTTGCAATATTGCCCTTACCTTTTCATGAAAGAAAAGATCAAGTACATCCACATCTCCTCATTCCTTCAGCAAAACAGCGTCTGCCAAGAAAATGATTAATGGCTGTTACTTATTTGACTCTAATGACTGAGTTTCAGGGCAATCATAAGCATTTTGAATCATCGGCTTATTTCTTAGTACAACCAGGTTTAAAACTCAATGTAGGTTTTCTGAAATGCTGGGCAGAATGGCGCAGGTTGAAGGAGACCAAAAAATTCACCCAAAAATATACTTCTTTGACATTTTGAGATGGCTGTTCAGAGGGCCCACAGACAGAAATAGTTCTACAAAGCTGTCTTTTGTGGGGGAGATGTGAATTTGTAGAGAAAATCTGCATTGATACTGCCAGCCTCTCTCTGAGGCCCTCTCTTGTCCAGATCTAAGAAAGATTAACTGAGAGTCTGACAGCTTTAGAGGTCTGAAAAAGAATAACAACAACAAAAAAACATTTACCATCTATTCTCGTGAGGGCTGCTACCTGTGAGATTTAGTCTATCAAACAAGGCGACCTTTGTTAGACAGGGCTCCTCTTCTCTCCCTTATATAACCTATCCTGCTACTGTCACCTGATTTACTACCGTAACCTGTTTTTGGCCATGCTTCAAGCCCCTATTCTTTCAGTAACCTCAAGAAGTTGTACAAGCTTCTGTATCCCATCATGGGGTGGGGTTATCTCTCCGTGGTTCTCCCCTAGGCATGCTAAACATTTTAATGCCATTTCCCCTATGAATCTGCCTTCTGTCAGTTTATTTTTTAGCAGACCTTCAGAATAGAAAAGCTGAAACCCCTTGAAGTTCTCCCAGGTAGTGAAAACAGCATGGACCATACGTAATCTTTAATAACCTCATTCCACAGCAGCAGTTCTCAACCAAGCTGCACATTAGAATCACCTGAGTAACCTACAAACTCTTGATGCTCCGACTGTACCTTAAACCAATTACATCAGAATCTCTAGGGATAGACCCCAGGCCAGAGTATTTTTTAAAAGCTACCCAAGGGTTTCAATGTGCAGCCAGGGTTGAGAATCAGGGCTCTGTAGACAGCATGCCTCTGGAATCAATCTCTGACTAATAACTGGTTGCCATGGAAATGTATCCACCAGCTGGGTGAGTATTGTCCAACCTCCAGGTTACTTTCAAAACTAAAAATAACCGATACTTTCAATCATCAGAATAATAAAATCCTTTTATGATCCACAGAAAAATTAAAAGTATTGCAGTAGGACCCACTCTTTATATTGATCCAGTCACCTCTTCTCCATGGATCCCACAGTTGGGCCCTAGTTCTAGCTATAAACTAAACAGCATGAGAAAAACCACTGGACATTTGCTTCTCATTTGCTGAATAGGATCACCTGTAAGGGTGCATCCAGCTGTTACGTATTTATGTCAGTCATGGTACAGTGGAGGATACGTGGACCTTAGACTTCTCAGGCCTCGGTTTGTATATTGTGTCTGTCACTTATTAGTTGTGTGACAGTGGAACAAGGCACTTAACCTGTACTAGGTTTGCTTTCCTTATCTGTACAATGGGGATATTAATACAATGAAAATCTTATTTTTCTTTTCTTTTTTTGCAGATAGAATGAGACGTGCTACTTTGTAAACTTCAACTATCATATCATACAACATCTGTAAAAATATATATTTCTTCCCTCTGTTGTCATCAATAAAGATGATAGAAAAATCCATGTGTTACATTTTTCTAGGTGTTGAAGGCAGTTTCCATCTTGTGTCTTGCTAAATGCTAAGTGCCCTGATAGTAAGTTCAAGTCCCTCAGAGACGCTCCTTATGAACAAATTGTACAGTCTACCCACTGGGGTTTGGCAACCGAAGTGGGTGGAATCCCTATGTTCTGGTAGAAAGCATAACCACATCACGAAATCACTCCCTTGCTGAACACCTCCTACATATGATCCTGCAACTGACAAGTGCACCTCGGTGTTGTTATGGATGCTCTGTTACCTAAAAAGCAAACTTAAAGAGAGGAAAGAAAAGAGCAACACAATTCATTTTCTATCCAATTAAAGTCATTATAAACAGCCTCCTGGCGCTTAACCTTTTTCCTCCAAAATCCCAATGTTTCAGCTAGTTGCTCAGATGTGGAGCTTCATTGAGGTTTTTCTTAATTGCCTTTCCATCACTAATGGGATTCACTTCATTATTACCTCTGCCAAAAGCTGCCTCCAACTTTAAGCCCCCATGCTGGGCTATTTACATGCCTATTTATAATGCACATTTTCATTGAATGCTGAAGTCATGCCACCTCAAAGTTTACCAGGCTAAATTGGAGTATGCCTCTTCTAAGTTGGAATGACCTACTGAAATAATACTTGCTTACATATCTGTCAACTCTCTCCAAACCCCTTCCCCTCTGTTCATCCATGTCCCCTATTTCCCCTTCACACTTTCTTTACTCTCTCCTTTCTCCCCACTATGTCATCACTTGGTACCCAGTTACTTCCTACGCTCTTCCTCACAATATCATCACAGAGCCATCTTACTCTTTCAACCACATCGATAGCCTCCCTACCTCTGTCTCGGTGAGCAGCTATTTTTCCATCCTATTTTATTTAATCCCAAGAAAATTCTGTGAATGAGGGCTAATGAATCCCAATTTAAACGTGAGGGAACAGGAGATTATGAGAGGGAATATGATGATGAAGATCATACAGTTTACAATGACCAAGGGAGAATGGCACCCAGTTCATAACCTCTGGAAAAAGAGCAAGACCACAGAAGTCACACGTCATACCACAGAAAGAGAACCATCCAGAGAGCAGCAGTGCTCAGCTGGAGTCTCTCTGTGAAGCAGAGGAGCAAAAGCTGCAGGATCCAGATCGACAACTCCCCATGACTTGTTCTGTCAACCCCTCTCGAACCAAACCTCTTTGAACAGCACATTAAGTTAGAATTGTTGGAGTCTTCTCAAAGAGAATGAGTGAGTAGGTTCTCGGGCAAAGAGAGACAGTCCATAACACATGAATACGTATGGTCAGACAGAAGATCTGGTATGAGATGAAGCTGCAGGCTTGGACAGTGCTCACCCCAGTGCAAACCAGGAAGATGAGGTTCTAACCAAAGGACACTGCCTATAAGCAAGGACCCCACTTGTAACAGAATAACAACAATAAGAATACCAAGAATTCCACATATTAAATATTTGTTACTGTTATTCCTTTATTTTAAAAAAATCACACTGCTTTTTGGTTTTGGTAAAAACAAAACAAACAGGTATCTTATGATCTATGTGTAATTCAATTTAGCTAAGTTTCTTTGTGTCTGAAAAATTGCTATTAATTTTGACAATGCTCCTTATAACCAACGTCATTGAAGAATCAAGAGATCTTCATGTACCCCAAACTATGCTAAGCCCTCCACATACGACACTTCTTTGTATTCCCCCAACTCTATGAGGTAGGTCATACTAATATTTTTATTTTACTGGGGGTAAAACGGAGGCTGAGTAAGGATCAAATATTTGCTAAAGATAACATGGCTAGAAGTGGCAGAGATGAGAGTCCAACCTTGGTTCATCTAATTCTACTATCCATGTTTTAACCACTTTTATTCCTTGACTAAAGTGGGAGAGCCTCAGGCAAGAACATAACTTAATATCACCATTTTAATGGTCCTTGTTCTCATCAATTATCCTTTCATTAAATCTTTTATAGGGTGTCTCATAGAAAGACATGAGTTTGTGGGATGATTTATGCTGATTTGAACTTCCAGTGGTTGTGTCTGCCATTGTGGATTAATACATTGATATTCTAATCCTATACATCAATCTCCATGAGTTTAGTTAATGTGAATCTCTCTAAGAGAAGGAGCCATCTTCATAGACAGTGAAGCCAGCTAGGTGCCTCTTTGAACTCCCTCTCCCCTCTCCCCTCGTTTTGGGCATCTGTTTTGAGTTCTGCATTTCTAATTGCACTGTGCCTGGGACTTGGCCTGACCAAAAGGAGAGCACATCCATGTGTAAGCGTGGACACATGAATCACAATGATTTGTAAGCATGCTGAGAAATGTCAGCACAAATACAATCTTCTAGCTTTTAGAAAAAGACTCATTTTCTGATCAAGAAAAAATCCAGAGGGCAGCTCCCATTAGTGTGGACATCTATACGAGAGAGGGATCAAGAAGTCAGTGTTCAACCTAGAGCCTCAGATGCTAGCCCCTTATAGTTAGCAGTCTAGGTTTATGCTGCAGCAAAGAGGGCAAAGTGTTTGATGATCATGTCAGGCTGCTAAGAGCTCACATTGCCATTTGTCTTCCTGTGCATTCTCGTGCCCTCTGCCAAGACTCTGCCTATGTGACAAAATATAGCTGGCGGACACAAGCAATCCCTAAGAGCCGATGAGCCACATACAAAAAATATAATGTACACTGAGGATGTGCCACAGGGGTCACTTCTCAATAATATAACTGTGGCAATCAAACCCTGCAGGAAGGACTTATAACTTATGGGGAAAAGCACTGGATCAAGAGTTCTGAGAAGCAGCATGACTCAACCAGGCTTCTGAGTCAGGCTTTTGGGGTTCAGTTGAGCTGTACCACTCACTCTTCATGTGACCTTGGACATATTCTATACATGTTTTTACTCTATCATCTGCAAAAGTAGATGAAATAAAACCTAGTTGTTAAGGTTAATTTGATTGCTAGATGATTAAAATGCATAAGCCTCTGGGTTAGACATATGTAAGCAAACAATGTTACTTTTTTTCTAAAATCTCTACTCAATCCAATCTCATTTCTTACATGAGAAAACCAATGCCCAGAGAGAGGAATGGCTTTCTCAAAGTCACACAGTCGATTCCTGGTAAAGAGTGGTGCACCAGATAGTGCACTGAATTTGGAATCCGAAGAAATAAGTTTGAATCCCAACTTTACTTTTTCATGTGACATTGAGAAAGTACTTCTCTAAGCCTCAGTTTCCTGGATTATGTGAGGGGAGTAGTAATGCTGCTCCTCCTGATTCACTGGTATCTTTTCATCTTATGTTCCATGAAGAAAGAAACATGTCCAAGCTAAGGAGTCTGATGGGAGGCCCTCACAAAAGTCTGTAATACCAAAGGGCTATGACATCAGTGTAAGGGGAAAAAATAACAGACATCCAGGAAATGTGCATGTCTCAGCGTTGGTGGTGATACTGGGAGGTGGTCTCTCTTAAGAATTAGCTGCAGTTACTCTGGAGGCTGGTGTCAGGATTGCTTAAGCCCATGAACTATACTGGTGCCACTCCACACCAGCCTGGGTGACAGAGCAAGACCTTGCCTAAAAAAAAAAATAATAATTGAACTATAAGTTTTCAGGTCAGCTTGCCTTCTGTATTTACATTGTCTGTATGCACCACCTGCCGACTTCTGCCACACACACACACACACAAGTACTCTCAAGCAGATAATTTAAAGTAGGCTCAGGTTGATAGCGCCCCCATGTGACCAGTGGAAGTAAACTTCTCTGGAAGTTTAATAGCAGCCCAGAGATTTAGGACTTTGAAAGATTCATTCCTAATTTAACGACGCTAAAAAGTATAAAAACGTGTTCAGCAGCTGGTCACAGTGGCTTACACCTGTAATTCCAGCACTTTGGGAGGCCTATATGGGAGGATCACTTGAGTCTGGGAGTTCAAGATCAGCCTAGCCAACATAGTGAGACCCTATCTCTACAAAAAAATTTAAAAATTAGCCAGATGTGATGGTGCACATCTATAGTCTCAGCTACTCGGGAGGTTGAGGTAGGAGGATGACTTGAGTCTGGGAAAGATGTGCATCTTAGAGTTAATGAAATATGGTGGATATGGCTGTACCACTTTCATAACATTTTAAGGGATAATACAGCACATATGTAACAGAGTGCCAGACAATAAATATCAGCTTTGGTAGCCAGCTCTGCCTCTTCTCACTTATGACCTTGAGTGGGTCACTTAATAGAGGGATGAGATCTGTGGTTCCGATAGTCTCCTCCACTACTGCTTTAATTATTCATCTCAGAATGGTCCACATGCCTTTACTTATTCACAATTATTTCTGTCAGGTTTCATGTTTAAACTAAGGCACATTTAATTTTACTTGAAGTGTCCCACAACAGCTTAATAGCTCACTTTTCAGAGTTAAAAGAAGTCATAGTCTCCATGAAATTCCTCTTTATTAGCTACCATTTTGTTCTAATCATCTGATATTGTTCATTATCTCTTTTAGCAGTGAAATGTATGACTATGTCTACATTCCCGCTTTGGAATATGGTCCTAGACACAGAAGGCAAAGGTATCCCAGAGAAAGCCATTTTTCCACGCCCAAATTCTGAGGACGGTAGCCAGTGTGCCATCTTTTGTTTTATACCTCAGTAAGAGATTTCTTGAGGGTTTCATTTATTAATGAAGACCAAAGAGAAGTATTCACTTTTGGATAACTAATTATCCATAACTATTTAGGGAAAGACAAGAGGGTATTGATGAGGGGAGGAGAACAGGGTGCCGAGGGAGAATGAGGACTTGGCCAGTGCGCAGAAGAACAAGACGTCCTACCATTCTTTCACACACCAGTGCTTCCTTAGGAGGGTATCCACTTTCGTATTCCTTTGCTTGGGGTGGGTGGGCAGGACTAAGAGCAACATGTGAAAGTATGATTAGAGTTCGCAAGGAAGTCACATTCAGAGGAACTAATCTCAAAAACTTTCAACCAATCACACGTGACCAAATACGGAAGTGTTTCTGAAAGTGAGGGTCCAGGGCAGGAAGGAGATTAATAAAGTACAGTGGTGTAGAAATTCACATTTAGCCATTTACTCATGCACAGTATGGGTCCACTGTTTGAAAGTCTACTATTACAGACCTTGATGATAGTTTCCTCATCCAGATTCCTTCTACAAGATTTTAAATCTTGTTGATTGGTTACATCACGTGATATAAACAGAAGGGACTCGACTCATCTTCAGGTGAACCCCAGCTGTCCTACTGACCATCCGTGGGGATCATAAAAAAATTGCTTAGCTTTTCTGCATATAGAATCCTCAGCAGGGAAAACAACTACCTGAAACAATGCCTGGAATATACAAGGTACACACAAAAGTTATACTTCCAGATCTTCTATCGCGTTGAGGCAAGAAAAATATAAAATGTTCTTTTTTAAAATTTCGTTCAGGAAGGAGCACCCTTGTTAGGGACAGTGGCCATTAAGAAAGATGTAGTAGAACAGGAAGAGGTAGACCAGGTACACGGTGACTGTGTTACCTGAGTTTGGCTGTTCATTCTTTCTGAAACATGTAAACACAGGCAATTAAAATGCCTGCACGCTCACTGAATTTGGAATATGCTGCTATAAACATTTCTGGGTAGTTTCTTCAATATCCATTTTCATCTTCCTTGCTAACAAACCCCTAATTAAGTTCAGGGTGGCCATATGCCCAGCCTGAACAGCAAAATTCCCCAGCCACCTTTTTAGTTTGTGACACAATTCTTAATTAAATTCTAAATGAAAGTCACTCCTTGGAGCTTTGCAGAAAACTTTTCAAACGCAGAGCAACTCAGATGGCATTCACTCTTTGTTCTTTGATCTTCTCTTCCTTCTTGTCTGGAATGTGGAGGCAATGATGGAGACTGAGAGCCGTATTGCAGTTCCAATGAATCCTGGAACCAGCATACCAGCCCTGGAATGCTCCCAGTTGCAGGAGAGAATCGGAATTGCTATGTGGTTAAGTAGCAGTTTTAAATTAAAACTGCTATAGTGGTTAAACTACTGTAGTGGAACTTCTGTTGCAAAAAATTAAATGCACATCGTGACATAAGGTCTTTATGAAATATTAACATTCTTCTGTAGCATCTGACATTCAGTATCAGACCTCAATCAATGTTACTTCCTTCTGTTTTTCTTGCCAGTACACAGAAAACACAAGCAAGGATTCAGGACAGAAGTTCTACTCAGGAGTAAGGGAGTTTAACAGCTATCTCAGTTATGAACAGAGCAACAGCCAATGAGGGCGCAAAAGCAGGAGATGAGAAGTGGAGGTCTCAACATCAGGGGAGAGGCAGTGGCATGTAGCATGTCGTCGGTTTCACAAATGAGGAAACTGAAATTCAGCAAGGATAAGTCACTTACTAGGGTGAGATGACCTGAAAATAGCAATCATCTAAAATTGAAGATGTAACCCTAGGGCAGACTGATTCCGATGATTCTGTGCCCTTTTCATTGAGCCCCTCAGCAAGGATAGAGGCAATGTCCCAGAAAAGACATGTATATTTTGTTTCTCATCATACACTTCAGGTTTCTTGAAGACATTCATCTTTTAATGAAACATGAAAAAAGAGACAGAGAATCTTTGTCTTCTTCATTATGTCTCTTCTGAAAGTTTTCAGGCACACAGGAAAAACACGATCACAGTTGTCAAAAAGAATGTTAGATGTAGACAGTTTTTGCTAGGCCACGGGTCATCACAGCTGTTCAGGTGCCCAAGAACCTTAAAAATATGGTGCTAACAACGAATATCTAGGGGGAGTACTCTGGCCTGGGCTCTCAAGGCGGATCACTCAGACTCAAAAACACTGTTCTCCTTTTTTTATTTTTTTTTTAACCAGCTGTTTCATTAACCTTGGGTGTAGTTACATGGCCTCTCAGTACCTCATTTTGCTCAAATGTAAAATAGAAATAATACCTAATTCATAAAGATGGCATAAATAGTAAACAGGTTAACGTGATGAAAATGTTTAGTCTAGGCCAGTTGTGGTAGCCCTCACCTGTAAACCTAAGACTGTGGGAGGCTGAGGCATGAGATTGCTTGAACCCAGGAGTTCAAGACCAGCCTGGACAATATAGTGAGACCCTGTCTCTATAAAAAGTAAAATAAAATAAAATTAGCCAGGTATGGTGTCACATGTCCACGGTCCTAGCTACTTGGGAGGCTGAAGTGAGAGGATTGCTTGATCCCTGGAAGTTGAGACTACAGTCAACTATGACTGTGCCACTGCATTCCAGCCTAGGTGACAGGTGACAGAGTAGAATCTTGTCTAAAAAAATAAATAAAAGGAAAGAAAATGCTCAGTCTAGTTCATAGAGTAGGTATGCGATGAACCTTAGCATCATTTTAGCCTTTACATTTCTAGTCTACCACAAGAAGTACAAACAGGTTTTCAATCAGAAAAATACAACCATATTATAAATATTCAGGAGAAAATCAAAACTATGTGTCCACATGTTTATGGAGAAAGAATGCTGTTGAAAACTAAGCATCTCAGCTGTTTCTGAGTTTTTCTTATTAACATTTGTTTGCTCTTTTTGATTCCCTTTGTTTCAGGCTATCACACAAGTGGTAGCAGGTGTCAAAGTCTAAGGAGAAAATATGGGAGAAAATTTTAAATGGAATTACAAATATCTATTCGTCAATCCTTTCTCTCACTGAAAATTATGAGGGGGTGTAAATGAGAACATAATGTGGGAAAGCAATGCTCACATGCAGAGGAGCCCTGTGATGGCTCCTAGAAGGCTGGGTTGAAGCTACCAGGCTGAGGCAGACAAACAGCTTTTACAAAGGGGCCTGCAGAACCAAGTTCTAGGTCCTAACACTCTGGGCAAGGTGTATGGCAACCAATCAGTCAGCCTCGTTGGGCTAGGACTTTCCTGATTTTAGCATTGAAAGCACCACATTCCAGGAAATCTCTCAGTGTGGGGAAACCAGGATTTTTGGTCACCCTAGCAGGAATTAGATTCAGCAGAGGGTGAAATACTAAACCTAAGTAGATATATAGATTTGTAGTAGACATTCAGCCCTCACCCCTACTTTCTACCCTATGCCTCTGTGGACTGCTTAAGGACTTAGCCCCAATGCTTAGCAGTTTAAACTACCATATCAGATGGAGCAAAATGCTGGAAGAGCAGTAACTGCATCTCTTGGGCTGACTCTCCCTTCTTCTTCATTGTTTATCTGCAGAATGCATTTATGGGTGCATTTTTCTCTCTGCAAGCTAAAGAGCTGACCTGCTCTAGTGGTGACGGCAGCCGCAGGACAAAACAACCTTGAAACCAAAAGTAACTGATGTGGATACTGCAAGTACAGGCAGGAGTGGTCATGCTTGTACACCCAGTGTGTCATGTACAAACTAAGCATGGTATGTTGGAAGTCACTGTCTACACAGATCAAGTAAATGAGATAGATGTATTTCTCATTAATTCTTCTATACATATATTATTATTTTAAATAACCACTTTCTCAAGCACTCACAATATACCATGTATTTATATGTGCTCTAATTTAATCCTTCAACAACTCTGTAAGGTGGTATAGATATAAGAAGACTGAGGCTCAGAGACAAGTTTGTGGAAGGAGAATGTGGTTTTCAGTTGAAGCCCTGTTAATAACCAGGCAACTCACCCTAGCACATGTCTTTTAGCCATCCTTACTTTCCAGGGTAATTTTCAGGATTAGATAAAATGATAAATGTAAATTATTTTGTAAAATGGTAGCCAAATATAATTATGTCTCCCCGTACACACACAATACACACACACACAGAGAAACACATTTAGTAACACTTTCGGCAATTTATTTAATGTTTCTGACAGTAGCTAACCCAGAAATAATTTGCAAGCGGGGAGCATGACTTAAGCCTTTGTCAAGTCCTACCATTCCTTCTTCAAGCCACGCCAAAGAAACATGCAAAGAACTCTGCCTTCTAGACGCACTTCCCTATGCATCCCATACAATTAGAAATTCCAGACTTTTTCCTTGCTCTAAGTTCCAGATTCATATCTATACTCTAAATTTTTTATTATTTACCTATCTATTGCAAATAGACACAACTGAAGTACTTGTGCCTAGACTATAGATTAAATTCTGTTTTGTTAGAGTGAATTAGGAAGTTTTATCTAACAAAGGGAAATAAAGTGATAATTTGTATATTGGTACTTTGTGGGATTTTCTTCTTAGTCTTTTCAGCTTCATACAGCCATTTCGTAGGTATTTTATTTTGTGTAAAATAGGTAAATGGTTTGTTTTCATCTCTCATTTATTTCATATATGATGAGGTCTTTGTGTGTCACAGCAAGGCAAACATGGTAAATTCTAGGCAATTTGTTATTTGAAAAAAGACTTCAATTCTTGATTTTAAAAGTTTTGCATGTAAAGCAAAATGAAATGCTATTTAATACAGACCCATGCCAGTAAGTATTATATTTATGTCTACTTCAAAAGAAAAAAATGCCAAGTTTTAATTTATTTACATTAAATACAAACATACTTGTTTTAAAAATACACCAGTTTTCAAAAAGGTCTTCTGAAGCTCCCAGCATCCATTTAACAATCAAAGTAGTGTTTTGCCAATGGAAAACAAACCCAAATATCAAAGGTTTGATAATGTTGAAAACTAAAATCCCAAGAGATCTGAGAGATTTTTAAGTTAGATGCACATATTCTCTCATCTTTTTAAGGCCTGCAATACAGCAATACACAGCCAAAAATAGAAAAGCTATCTTATTCCAGAAGCTTCCTAATCTTCCTAATGCATTGATTAACAAAAACAAGTAAGAGTCAAGCTACTCATGAAACAAGCATTGAAAAGAAGAACAGTTGTTTCTTCACAGTATTTAGGAAATCAGGGAGGGCTTACACAAGCAGAGAATCCACATGCTTTCCATCACCCCTGCATATATATGGTTCCCTTGGAACTAATACGCCCTCCCACATCCACCAACCCCCAGTCCTCATCATTTTGGATTCTGTATCAGGGGATGATAGACTCTCATGCTTGAAGAGGACTTTACAAGTTATTCGCTGCAGTTTATTTTTGAGAATTTTAATTCCTTGAATAGCCTATGCATCACATGTTATCTAGATAGTAATTAAACACCTTCCACAATCAGAAATGCATTAACTTCAGGGCAGCTTAGTTCTTTAAATGGTTATCACTCAGAGCATTCTTCATCATACTGAATTAGCATTTTCTATTTTCTAGATTCCTTTCTTCATTCCCTCCTTTCTTTCTTCCCAACTCATTATAACCCTCTCCCTTCCCTTCTTTCTTTCCATCTGTCTTTACAAAAATAACTACTAAGACCCACCATGTGCCAAGTACTCTGTGCTACAATCTGGAAAGACAACAGTTAGGGTTAGCATTCAGGTTAGTCTTTCTACAATCAGTGTCATCTTTTCTGAGGAAGCAGTCTAGGACCCAGGAAGCACAACACTGTGGTCTGCATGTGTTTACACTGAGAAGAACTAAGATACTATGAAAAATATTATGCAATACAAAAGCAGGGCATCCAACCCATTGTTTTATGAGGCAGTGCCTTCAAAATAAGATCTTGATTAATAAATAGGAGTTAAGCAAGGAATGGCATGGGAAACTGCAGTGGGCATTTCTTATTTGGGAGGTTGCCAGAACTCATTTCTTCTTCTGAAAGGATGCATTTTCCTCTAGAAAATGACCTCTCTGGCTGGGCGCAGTGGCTTACTCCTTTCATCCCAGCACTTTGGGATGCCAAGGCAGTGGATCACAAGGTCAGGCATTTGAGACCAGCCTAGCCAACACAGTGAAACCTCGTCTCTACTAAAAATACAAAAATTAGCCAAGTGAGGTGACAGGCGCCTGTAATCTCAGCTACTCAGGAGGCTGAATCAGGGGAATCACTTGAACCCAGGAGGTAGAGGGTGCTGTGAGCTGAGACAGTGCCACTGCACTTCAGTCTGGGTGACAGAGCAAGACTCCACCTCAAACAAAAAAAATGACCTCTCCACTTCTGGTAATTGGTCTTGACGGGACAATAAGTCAGGGTGTCCTACCCCCATCAATAGGTGGTGAAAAACATGATAAGCCTACAACAGTCTGTCTCGAGGGATTTTGAATCTTAAGTTGATGCTTTAGTCCATATGGTCTGCCATAACAAAAACCTTAAACTGAGTAATTTCTAAGCAGCAGAAATTTATTGCTCATAGTTCTGGAGGCTGTGAAGTCCAAAATCAAGGCGTCAGCAAATATGATGTCTGTTGAGGGCCTATTTATCAGAGATGGCAAATTTTGCGTGTCCTCATACAGTAGAAGGGAAAGGGCTCCCTCAAGCACTTTTATAAGGGTACCAATGTCCCATATCTTAATTACCTCCTAAAAGCCACACTTCTTAATACTATCGCATTGGAAATAGATTTCAACATCGACATTTTTGGTGGCCACATTCAGACCACAGCAGCTGAGGAACAAGTGATGGGAAACTCAGCTGGGAGTGTATTTGTTAAGTAACTCCTGGACAGGATGGTCAAGGGGTTGCTGCTGCCCAGACTCATAGTGCTGTTATGGTTTTTCTCTGTCTGTACTGTGAGTTATCTGGTAAGTTTTAAATAAAGTTCAATTTTCATAATCTAGCAAGAGGCCATACTTTTTTTTTTTGAGACAGAGTCTTGCTCTGTTGCCAGGCTGGAGCACAGTGATGCAGTCTGGGCTCACTGCAACCTCTACCTCCCAGGTTCAAGCGATTCTTCTGCCTCAGACTCCCAAGTAGCTGGGCTACAGGCACGTGCCAAACGCCCAGCCAATTTTTGTATTTCCGGTAGAGATGGGGTTTCATCACGTTGGCCAGGATGGTCTCAACCTCTTGACCTCATGATCCACCCTCCTTGGCCTCCCAAAGTGCTAGGATTACAGGCATGAGCCACCGTGCCCAGCTGAGGCCATACTTTTAATAATTAATCAACTCTCACTTAAGCAGGAAGATTGTCCTAAACAGAAGACAAGGTACATGCAAAAATCTGGAGGCATGGCAAAAACCAGGCAGTGCACCTCCAAGACGAGGTTTGAGAAAAGAGGTGAGGATGCAGGAAAGGACTCCCTGGGAAGCAAAAACAAAAAGGAAAGAAACCCTGACTGAACATCTTGTGTAAGCTTCTCAAGAGCTGACAAGCCAAGACATCACAGGATTTTATTCCTGACTCTGAACTCTATCTTTATTTTTAAAGAAGATGATATTAATGTCCAAACATCTTAAACCACTCATTCAAGCATGTGGCTGTCGAGCTGGAGCTGAGCCCAAAGTTTGAGTGACAGAAGATCAGACCCAAGTAACCATTATAGCTCTTCTCCCCTTTTGATGGAAATAAAAATGTGAGCAAACAATTTCGGTTTACTGAGACATTATAAAAACAAAAACAAAAACAAAATGAAACAGTGTCCAAACAAAAGGCTCAGTAATAATAGTTCAATGTGAGAAAAATTATTGATGTTATTTATCACATGAAAATACACGAGTATCTCAACAGATTTGGAAGGGAAAAAATACACTGGATAAAATTTAACATCTCTATGTGATTCAATGTGATATGTCTCTGTGAAAACTGAAGGGGGGACATCATCTATTTGCTAATGGCTGTCTACTAATGACAACAAAAACCATGACACTCAAATAGAAAAATGTAGGACATTTCTTTTAAGGTTATAGACGAGATATCTCAGCTGTTATTAACACTATTTGGTGTACAAGGAACAGTGCACAATGAAGTAAAAAAACAAAAAGCAAAAGAAACAAGAAATTTAAAACTTAGGAGGAATTAACACTGTAATTACATAAAGAACAACAGTATCCTGTGCATAAGGTATCAAAGAGAATCAGCAGAAAAACTGTTGAAACTAATTAGAAAATGTAAATAGAATTTCTAGCTACACACTCAGTGTATGCAATCAAGAAGATCCCCCTACACCAATAACCAACCATAAAATGAAAAGGAAAATTAGACTATTTACAACAGTACCAAAAATTCTCTGAAGTATCTAAGGATTATACTATTAAAGGAGAGACACTTTAAGAAGACAAAAAAAAAAAAAAGTAAAGCTCAATTAAAAGACTTAGAGAAGAGCTAAATAAACTTTCTTACTAAATTCATAGGTATAACTACTTAACTTTGTAAGGAGGATACCATCCCAATTTATTAATTCAATGCAATTTTATTTAAAATTCCAGTGAGATTTTGGGAGAAACTTGGAAAAATGTCTAAAAGGATGGCAAAACAGAGATTATATTTTTAAAAGAACAAAGTTGAGGGCTCGGTTATCAGACCCCGTCCATCAAGAAGTGAAGGGCCATGATCTCTGAGAGTTGCCTCTCTACTTTGCTTAGAGAGCTTCCAGACCATAGCACTAAGAAAGGGAACCTCAGTGGACCCTGGTAGGCTTCCCAGATTGCGACACCAAAGCTGGGAATTTAGACTACCAAAATAGCTAGAGTTTGTAGTACACACTGCTGGAGAAGAGAGAGCTGCCTAGAGAGAGCTCTAGAGATCTGCAGAGGGCCTCCCCCAAGTCTCCCACTGAGGTCTGATAAACATATGCCCTCAGGAAAGCTACAAAAGGCTTAGGAAAGAAACACCTGAAACAACTAGACCATTCTAGGGTTTAGTGGTGATGATGATGGATGAACCATGAATTAACCACTATTTTTGGGTTCACACAGGACCAAGAACAGGCATCACGTATCATTAGGTCAGCAATTGATTGCTTAGAAAAATGTGTTAGGATAAATCAACTTGGAATCTTTTGTAAAACCATACATGGTCATAACTTTCAAATGGATTCAAAGGTAGTATAAAGTTTGTGAATGGAAAATGTCTGATTGTCTTTATGGCATTGGGGTTTAGAGAGAGTTCTTAAAACATAGTTTAAAAAGAAAACACAAAGTATAAAGAAAATCATTATGAATTTGATTGTAAGTTAAGGTTTCTACTGGACAAAGAATATCATCGATGGTTAAGAGGATAGATAAAATATTTTAGTGACTTAACAGAACTAATACTCAAAATATAAAATTGTCTGCTACAAGTCAGGACAAATAATGGCCAAAAGATGGAAATTGAGATTTTCAATAATAATTTTTTTTTTTTTGAGACGGAGTCTCACAGTGTTCCCCAGGTTGGAGTGTAGTGGCGCAATCTCAGCTCACCCCAACCTCCGCCTCCTGGATTCAAGTGATTCTCCTGCCTCAGCCACCCTAGTGGCTAGGACCACAGGTGTGTGCCACCACTCCCGGCTAATCTGTGTATTTTCAGTAGAGATGAGGTTTCACCATGTTGGCTAGGCTGGTCTCAACCTCCTGACCTGAAGTGATCTGTCTGCCTCATCCTCCCAAAGTGTGGGATTGTGTGGGATTACAGCCATGAGCCACCGTGCCTGGCCACATAATATTGAGATTTCAGTAACAGCAAGAGAAATGCATAGCTTTTACAATGTAACCATGATAATACTATTTTTAAGGTAACATATATTTTAAAATATCATAAATTTATAAAAACATAATTATAGTGAAAAATCTTCCTCTTCTTCATCTCCCAAAGCAACCCAAACCTCATGCTTCCACCTCCTGAGACAGTGGCTGTTAATTTCTGCTACACTCTTCCAGAAATATTTTATGCATTATACAAGCAAATACAAATATTGTATCCCCTAATAATAATCTTGCAAGGCCTCTTGGAGATCTATTACAGTACTTGTAAAGCTTCCTCATTTTATGTTTAAAAATTGGTTTTAGTTATTATTTGTTGAGATGGCCAAGGAATAATTAAATATTTCCCTAACAGCTGTGACGTATTTTTCTCAATAAAGAAGTGGCTAATTAAAGTATGGCATATTCACATAATAAAAAGCTACAAATCTGTTGAAAAGGATGAGGCATATTTCCTCATAAAAGCTCACCCTTGCTTGACAAGTAGCTTCATGTTTTACAAATGAGTGGTGGTTTCTTTCACTGATGCGATTTAATGCCTCCCTGTTACCTAAAATGTTGCACCGAAATATAATCTCCATGAGGGCAGAGATATTTCTATACTTTGTTTCCAATATATGTCAAGTATATATCAAATAAATTGCCACAATTACAATGGCTGGGTCAAAGGACTGAAATATTGAAAGGTTTTTTCCTCAATTCTTTCCCATACAAATTGTGCTAACATACTTACCACAAACAATCCATGAGACAGTTCTTTCCTCATAATTTCACCAATACAGTATTTTAAAACTTCACTAATTTTTGTGGATCTGATAGAAGTGTGTGCGTGCATGTGTGTGTGTGTGTGTGTGTGTGTGTGTGTGTGTGTGTATAAAACATCTAACAAGTTACCACTTTTTAATTACTGGATGTGTAAGAATTTTTTAAAAATATATATGTGAATGTGAGAAAAAAAAACTCTTATATTCTGCCAGAAAAAGTGTAATCTTCTAGAAAAAATTACAAGCATTTTGGAGAGCAAAACTGCATAACTTTTTGAAATCAAGTGCGAATACACCCTAAGACAACTATCGGTCATGCCAGTAATCAGTTTCCAAATAGCATGCAATTTAATACTGCTAAGTGAGACCTGAGATAAAACCTATTAAGTGGTATCTAGAAAAATTTTCCTTGCCTTAAGAGGAGACTCACAGAAATGATAGTTGTACTTCTACCGATAGCTGGCCTGTCTTGAAGTGATTCTTGGAACCAGGGCAGATATTGTGAGATTATAGGGGTGTTAAAAATATTCGGCAGATCAGAAATGTAGAAGAGTCTGTGATGGCACAGTTGAGCCTTGGAACTATATCCAGACTAGTGTGAGGAGACAATAAATATCTTTATTGGTTAAACGGCAGTTCCTTTTTTTTTTATGGCCAAAAACATTCAAAATGACAGAGGACTCATTTAGGTTACATTTATTTTCTAGATGTTTAAATTGAGACCAAGAGAGGAAGGACATGCTCCCAAGTTTACACACCTGGAACTAAGTCTATAAACAAATCAGTTTGCACAGTATCAGGTACAGTATGCTTGCTGAATAGATGGAAACAGATATTCAATCAGACATAAAACATCCAATTGTGAACCTAGCCGTAAGGTTTTTTTGTTGCTTCCACAGTTTTTCCACCAGGCTGGATAAGTTGGTGAGATGGCAAAGGAGAGGCATCTGGGAGTTGTAGTCACATGACCAATATTTATGTCCCAATTGTCCTCCCCGTTGGCTGTATAATTCAGGATAAGTCATTGAACCTCTTTGGGGTTTGGTTTACTCTTCAATTTTATGGAAGTAACAGGACTTCTCCTAGTGGCCCTGAAATTGTTGGCAAACCCCACCATTTTACAGCTGAAAGCACACAGGACACATGATATACAAATTATAGAATGCTACACTCCATTCAGAGGCAGCTCTACTGTTATTTTTTGCCCTTGAGAACTAAAGTAAATCATTTAAACTTTGTGAGCCCAGGTGTATACTCATAAAGACTGGAAATACTTGGAGCAAAACATATTTTCTACGCTTGGAGGGTCAGTTGCTTTTTGTAGTATATATATTTTCCCCTAATTTTCTATGCAGACATGTATTATTTTTGGAATCATAAAGAAACTATAAGTATTATTAAAAATAATTAACAAAGCTTTTTCCAATGCGGGTGATTTGTACTCCCATTTCGGTGGCCTGGTGTGTTCAGGATTGATAAGGAAATGTTTTTCGAAAGGGTGCTTTCATTTATATGTTGCAAGGATCTATATGAAAGGTACGAGGTTACCATTTAACACAAGTTTGTTTGTTTATCCACACTCTGGTTTTAGCAGCCTAGAAGCCCAGAGCCATGAAAAATTGAAAAAAAAATACATGTGAGGGATTTGTGCATATTTTATAACTACTTGCATATGTATAACAGTTTATCTGTTCAAAAACAATCTCATATCCATTAACTTATATCATATTTATCATTATTTTTTGTGTAATTAGGGCAGGTATTACTATTGTTGTTTTTGTTATTTTGGTTGATGTTTTACTCAAGCAAAAAGGTTCAGAAAAATTAAATTATGCAAAATTACAAATTTGTAAAAATGATTTCAAACTCAAATTGCTTTTAAGTAAACTGTTCACCAAAAATTTAAGAGGGCCAGACACAGTACCTCAGGCCTGTAATCTCAGCATTTTTGGAGGCCAGGGCAGGTGAATCACTTGAGCCCAGGAGTTTGAGATCAGCCTGGGCAACATGGCGACATCCCATCTCTACAAAAAAATTAAAACAATTAGCCAGGCATGGTGACGCGTATCTGCAGTCCCAGCTACTCAGGAGGCCGAGGCAGGAGTATTGTTTGAGCCCAGGTGACATAGGCTGCAGTGAGCCATGATTGTGTCACTGCACTCTGGCCTGGGCAACAGAGCAAGACCCTGTTCCAAAAAAAAAAAAAAAAAAAAAACATAGTAATGCAAACAATAATTAAAAATTATTAAGTCCCTACTATGAGCCATCAACTCTGCATATATGTTCTAATTTAAGTGCAAAATAAGCCAATCTAATAGGTATCATTTTTCTCATTTTGCATTTGATTAAATAAACAAAAGCTGAGAAAGTGAGGAGATTCACTCAAGAGAGACAATGAATGCATGACATGGATTTGAACACAGATCTACTTGACAGCAAAGCAGGTACTTTGTGTACTTGTGCCCTTTGTACCCAGTTAACTGGCCATACTGCTAACATAATGTAAAATGTTATGTAAATGTAAAACGCCTCTGCCTTTTCCCTTTTCATTTCAGCATGGATCTCTGTTTTTCTGAATCGCTTCTGTGATAACTGTTGCATTATGTTATTTTCAATTTTGTTCACAGACATCTATCCAGTCCCCCAAACTACAGTGTAATGCAACAGAAAAGACATTGAACATACTGGTGTGGCTTAGGCTGAAGTTGTTGTTCTGTTGCTTATTGTCTGTGTGCAAAAATCACTTGAGAAAGTCAATTTACTCTAAACCTCAGTTTCCTGGTGTGAAATAGCTGGATCAGTATATTCTCCATCCACTCATAGATTTATACTGAGGACAAAAGTAGGAGACAAATGCACATATCTGTAATGTGTAATTTTTATTAAAATATATATTTAATTCATTTACATAATAGTGCTTTATTAACAATACGTTTATTTCCTAAAAGAATAACACTACATAGTTAGATTCAGGGCATTGAACTTGGTTGGTTTACACACATTATCTTCTGTACAACAACACTGAAAAGGAAATAAAATATTTCCCATATTGTATAGGAGAAATTGAGACTTGAATTGTTTAAATAATTTGTCCAGATCATATCTTTGTCAATAAAATATTTTCTCTGTGATAATTTATATTAACTAATGACATAGACAACTCCATAGGGGGAGAAAAAAATACGGCACCAAATGGCACTCCATCCTGAAAAATTTCACAAAAACTGAAGCAGGACATTTCCCTAACTTCTTCATAAACCTTGGGACAGCGTTGCCTTGTTTACTCAGTCTGCCACTCTCAACACCTCACAGGAGGGAGCACAAGAGCGAATGAGTCGGGAACTAGAGCATGTGAGCACTGGAAGCAGCTGGCTGTTTTGGTGCCAGCAGGATCAAACTGCACTTACTCAGATCCACTATGTTCCACTCCTCATGGGAGGGAGCCCCCAGGTGAGGGGGTGCAGGAGCTGGAGTGAGCACTTTTGGGCATCTGCAGGAACGAACTTCATGCAGGCCCCGAGGTAACGTCCAGGCAGGGGGTGATTGTGACTCCTGAAGCTTCAGAGGGTGTATTACAGTGCTCTTTTAGCTCTGTCATCCATGGACAGCTTAAGTGTTAACAACTCCATGTGCCGTCTGCCTTTTGGCCTAAGGCAGATGCCCTCTACCAGCGAGGGCAGAGGGCCAGTGTGATAACCTTTTGTAACTGCTCTTGTGACTCCTGAGCTCTTGTCCGGCATCCAGGAAAAATGAGGTCACACAAATAAATTTGAAGGACGGTAAATGCAGGGGATTTTATTGCCAATGAAAATGACTCAGTGGGAAGGAGAGCTGAAAAGGGGATGAGGTGGGCAGGTAATCTCCTGAAGTTTGGGCATCTCCAGTTGGATTCTTATCTGAAGTTACGCCATCAAGCTGTCCCTCTGAAGTCAAGTCATCTTTGACATCTAGACGTAGTTCCCAACGTCCAGCTGCTTCTACTCTCTCCTGGCTGAATCTGTGGTCTTTACAGGCACAGGATAGAGGGTGGGGTGGGCCACAGGTGGTTTAGGAAAAGGCTCCATTTGAGCATAAAAACGGGAATATAAGTTCTCCCTTTGGGCTGTGGATTTCAGGTTTTTCAGCTTGAAGGTGGGGTTTTGTTGGGGACCTGCCCTTTTCTTCCTAGAATTTCTTTGTCTCCTGTCACTATCAAAGTCATGTGATTTAATTACAGTGCTGTAACACCATGCCAGCATACTGGTTTTTTCTGATATGGGAGAGAGATAAAACACCAACAGTCTCTGAAGCTACAACTGGACAACTTGAAGAATTAGTTACTTGCTGCAGGCATCAACAAAGGATTTTCATCAGTGCTGCTCAACACTTTGTATCCAGTATTCATTATCTCAAACATAAGCCACAAATATTTATGCTGTTTATTCATTAATTCATCTGCATATGAAATCTCTCCTTTAGGAGGTACTTTTCAAGGACATACTACTTATTTTAATCATAACATTAACTTGGATTTTGTTTTCTTTACTTGTCACTCATTTATTCATTTGTTGAATAAATGTTTATTGAGAATTAATTAATTAATGCAAAATACTTAATTCAAAGACCATAAATAAAGATATAAAACACTAAGCGGTGGTTATAGACAAGAATTAATGCCTTATTTTTTTTTTCCACCTGGTATTCAAGAATCAAAATCACCTTTTCCAAACTCGTGAAGAAATAAATAATGCCAATAATCCCAGCCTCTGAACACAGATCTCAAATCTTATCATATTAGCTACGGTTTGTTATCAGAAGTCCTTGAATACCTGGTCCATGAATCAGCGACAACTGGGCAGAATCTCCTGGGTGTAGCACCATGGTGAGCACAGAAAATTAACACTAAGATAAAGTATGCCAAATTGCAGGGTTTTTATTGTCAGTGGCTAAGGAGGACTTATGTCTCTCCAACCCATGGCCCCAAACTCAGAGGGAGCAAGGCATTCAAACTGCAAAACCACGTTTTTGTTTAGAGGGGCCCAGGGGTGTACAAGGCAAGCTGTTTGTATAGAAGCTGAAGTTAGCGGTTTGTTGCAAGGGAATGTGGGGTAGCAGTGGAAATTTTTACCCTTAACAGTTTTGAAAATTGATGTACACTAACAGTTCTGAGAACTACACCTCTGCCCAGGGCTCAAGTGGCTTCTCTATAAGATGGCAGTGTTTAGGCTTCAGTTTTAGCCCCTATCTTATTCCCCGCTGTTGTTTTATACATGAATTAAATTATTGATTCCTTGATTAAGACTGCTTGGTTAGTCTGGCTTAAAGGCCCATACTGGGATTTGGGTAAGGCCCATACTGGGATTTGGTGTACCCGTATAAACTCTGGGCCTGGTTACCTCATAATTTTTGGTCCTGAGATGAATCACCGTTATGCCTTATGACGCTTTTGTGGAACCACAGGTGAGGGCCCTCACAAGCCCCGTAGCATACTGGTCGTGGGACTACATATATACACATTCATTCTTACACTTACACAGAGGTTATGGAAAACAACCGAACGCTGATACCCACTATAGCAGCTGCCAGATGCTAGAGCCTCAGGCAATGTCTTGGGGAGGCTTGCCGGGGTCAGAGTTGCAGTGACTGCGTTCAGTCCCCTGACTCGGGCTACAGATACCAATGGACCGGTACCCAGATTCCAGAACAGACTTACCTCTGGAAGTTCCCAGGACCCTGAAGGATTTCAAGTGAATGTCGGCAGTGCAGTTACACAGTCGCCATGGGGCCTGAACCCTGGGGCCCTGGAACATCTCAGGGGGTGCCTCCCCTAG
>CAUYQU010004006.1:0-17811 GCA_963574635.1 Cheracebus regulus
GCATTTCACAGGTTTAAATAAAATATTGGTTGGCTGCTTATTTGTTATTTTCATCCCCTATTCCTTCCTGTCTCCACTGTTAAGCACAATTATTGGCATAAAAGAGGTTTTTAATACCCATTTTTAGACTGCATTCTAGCCTAGGCAATAAAACAAGAATCTCGATCTCTCTCCCTCTTTCTCTTCCTCTTTATTTCTCTCTTTCATTCTCTTTTTTTCCTTTCTTTTGCTCTTTCTTTCTTTCTTTCTTCTTCTCTTTTTCTCTCTTTCAAAAAAAAATAAATAAATAAACAACAACAATTAGCTAGGCATGATGGCACACAGCTGTACTCCCAGCTACTTAGGAGACTGAGGTGAGAGAATTGCTTAAAACTGGGAGATGGAGGTTGTACTGAGCTGAGATCGCACCACTCACTGCACTCCAGACTGGGCAACAGAGTGAGACTCCATCTCAAAAAAAAGAAAATAACTTGTTCCAGGCAGAATGATAACCCCCAAATTACAGTTTTATTGCCTGCAGGTCGTTTAACCACCTTTACACTGAAATTCTGCATTCTTACGTTGGCGTTATTTTTCTTGCATTGATTGTATGCTCTCCAGTCTATCCTGTATTCCTTTAAACCAGCTTGCCCATATTCTGGTTCCTTCATTAACAAAATAAATACATGTTTAATGTGTGGTCACTACTTGAAACATGGGACTATCAAAAATGTCAAGATACTCTAGATAAAACAGAAAGATAAATATTTTATCATGGTGTGTTATTCAATTGGATATTGAAACCTTCTTTACAAATTATATTATGAAATATTTATTTCGTTTATAGTCAATTCTCATCTTATAAAGTGTTTATTATCTTCTATGTCATATTAACAGAAAAATAAAACAATATAGCTGCTGGACTTGTAAGTTTTGACAATATATATATAGTTCCTCTTCCATTAAATACTTAGAAATGTTTGATTATAATATCCAGAGAAAATAATGGAGTTATTCTTGATTTTTACATCTAATTTTCATCTAATTATTGCAAGAAATCAAACATTGAAGCTTGATATACTATATACATGCATACCCACACAAATTAACTAAAGGAATGATATACTTTATTTTCCTTTTCATAAATTAGTAAAAACTTTAACTATACTTCATATTATATTATTACTAAGTAATGAGAAGGGGCATTTTTATGTATTGCTTTAGT
Source organism: Cheracebus regulus (assembly GCA_963574635.1). Lineage (NCBI taxonomy): Eukaryota > Metazoa > Chordata > Mammalia > Primates > Pitheciidae > Cheracebus > Cheracebus regulus. The sequence continues at coordinate 1,205 of CAUYQU010004006.1, forward strand.
AATCTACAAAATTGATAAATCATTTGTTTTTGTAGAGACAGGGTCTCATCAGTTTGTCTAGTTCCAAACTCCTGGCCTTAAGCAATCCTGCCTTGGCCTTCCAAAGTACTGGAATTACAAGCATGAGCCTCCATGCCCAGCCAATAAATCATGTTAAATACACATTTTAATCTTGACAGCTTTAGTAACATATTTATAAAACATGTATGGCAATATATTCCTGAGTATTTTGTATGAAGGGTATTGAAATCCATACTACACATTTACTTGAAAAATATAGGTCGACACTTTATGATGTATTTGGCTATAAGATCTGGCTTTGGGAGGCAAAGCTTTAGAGATGGAAGTAAAGCAAGATGGCCCAATCGAAGCCTCCAGCAATCATTCCCTGCTGCAGGAACACCAAATTGAATGACTATCCACACAAAAAAACACCTTCATAAGAATCAAAAATCAAGTGAGCAATCACAGTTCCTGGTTTTAACATCACTGTTAAGGAAGGAGGCACTCAAGAGGGTTGGAAAGACAGTCTTGAATTGTCGACAGCAGCTCTCCCCCATCCCCTAGCAGTGCCACAAAGAGAGAATCTGTCCTTTGCAGAGATGGAGAGCATAGTGATTATGAGACTTTACATTGGAGCTCAGTGCTACTCTGTCACACCAGAAAGTATCATAGAACAGAACTTAGCCAGAGCCTGTGGAGGGAGCATTTAGACCAGCCCTAGCCAGGGGTGATTCGACCATCCCCGCCATCAAAACCTATGTTCCAGCAAGTCCTGCTACCATGGAGGAAAGTGCTCTGGGATCCTAAATAAACTGAAAGTCAGTCTAGGCCTCAAGTACTTGCATCACCCCTCTCCCAAGGCCAAGCAATACAGGTCACAACTCCAGTGGAGAGTCCTTCCTCCTGTTGAGGAGAGGAAAGGGGAAAGGAAAGAGAACTTTCTCTTGCAACTCAGATACCAGCTCAGCCACAGTGGAATAGGGCACCAGGCAGAGTCCTGAGGCTCCCATTCCAGGACCTAGCTCCTGGCAACATTTCTAGAAACACCCATGGCCAGAAGGGAAACCTTTGCCTTGAAGGAAAGGACCCAGTCCTGGCAGGATTCACCACCTACTGAATAAAGAGCCCCGGGGTCATGAACAATCAGGAGCCATGGCCAGGCAGTACTCACCATGGGCCTTGGGTGAAACTCAGAGCAGTGCTGGCTTTAGGTGTGACTCATCATGTTCCCACCTACTGTGGCTACAGGGAGAGACTCCATTTGCTTGAGGAAAGGAGAGGGAAGAATAAGGGAGACTCTTTCAGCTTGGCCACAGTGAAGTAGAGCACCAATCTAGCTCCTGGGGTTGCCAGTTCCAGGCCTTGGCTCCTGGATGGCATCTGGACCTGCCCTGGGCCAGAGGGGAACCCACTGCCCTGAAGGGAGAGACCCAGGCCTGGCAACATTCCCCAGAGCTGACTGAAGAGCCTTGGGCCTTTAGTGCACATCAGCAGTAGCCAGGCAGTACTTGTTGTGGACCTAGGGCAGTGGTACCCATTGGGAGAGACTCCTCTGCTTAAGGAAAGGGAAGAGAAAAGTAGAAAGAACTGTGTGTTGAGTCTGGGGTGCCAGCTCATCTGTACTAGAATAGAACACCAGGTAAATTCCTCTGGTTCTGAACTGCAGGCCCTGACTCCTGGACAGCATCTCTGGACCTGCTTAGGGCCATGGGAACCTCATCACCCTTAAGGAAAGAACAGAAGCCTGGCTGGATTCACTGCCTGCTGATAGTAGAGCTTTTGGGCCTTGAGTGAACATTGGTGGTAGCCAGGCAGTGGTTACCGTGTGCCTTGGGCAAGACCCAGTGCTTTGCTTGCTTTGGGTCTAACCCAGTACAGTCCCAGTGGTGGTAGCCACAGGGGTGCTTATGTCACCTCTCCCTCAGCTCCAGGAAGCTCAGCACAGAGAGAGACTACATTTGTTTGGGGAAAAGTAAGGGAAGAGAATGAGTCTCTGCTTGGCAATCAAGGAAATTCTCCTGGATCTTACCTAAGACTACCAAGGTGGTACCTCTGTAAGTCTATAAGGGCCACAGTATGACAAGGTTTTGGGTCCCTGCTAATGCAGATATGGATGCAGTGATTAAAGACTTAGATCACAACACTAAGTCCATTGGGATATTTGGAAAGCCTCCACAAGAAGGACAGGTACAAACAAGACCGGACTGTGAAGACTACAATAAATGCCTAACTATTTAATGCCCAGATACCAGCAAACAAGCATCAGGACCATCAGGAAAACATGAACTCACCACACAAACTGAATAAGGCACAGTGGCCAGTCCTAGAGAGACAGAGATATGTGACTTTTCAGACAGAGAATTCAAAATAGTTGTTTTGAGGAATCCCAAAAAAATTAAAGAGAAGAGAAGAAATTCAGAATCCTATCAGATAAATTTAACAAACAGATTGAAACAATTACATAGAATCAAGCAGAAATTCTGGAGCTGAACAATGCAATTGGCATACTGAAGAAGTATGAAGAGTCTCTTAGCAGAATTCATCAAGCAGAAGAAAGAATTAGTGAGTTTGAATAGCCTATTTGAAAGTACAGTCAGAGGAAACAAAAGAAAAAAGAATAAAAAAGAATGAAGTACATCTACTTCAGGATCTAGAAAATAGTCTCAAAAGGGCATATCTAAGAGTTCTTGCCCTTAAAAGATGAGGTAGAAAGAGAGATCAGGTTAGAAAGTTTATTCATAGGGAGAATAGAGAACTTCCGAAACCTAGAGAAAGATATCAATATTCAAGTACAAAAGGCTACGGAACACCAAATTTAATGGATAAAAAAAATGTGGTACTTATACACAATGGAACACTATTCAGCCACAAAAAAAGAATGAGATCCTGTCATTTGCAGCAACATGGATGGAACTGGAGGACATAATAAGTTAAATAGGCCAGGCACAGAAAGATAAACTTCATATGTTCTCATTTATGTGGTAGCTAAAAATTAAAACCATTGAATTCATGACACAGAGAGTAGAATGATAGTTGCCAGGGCTGAGAAGGGTAATAGGAAGTAGGGGTAGTGGGGATGGTTAATGGGTACAAAAATACAGTTAGATAGAATGAATGAGATCTAGTATGTGATAGCACAAGGGAGTGACTACAGTCAACAATAATATATTGTACATTTAAAAATAACGAAAAGAACATCATTGGATTGTTTGTAACACAAGAAAGATAAATGCTTGAGGTGATAGATACCCATTTACCCTGATGTGATTATTATGAATTGCATGTATGTATCAAAATATCTCATATACCTCATAAATATATACACCTACTATGTACTCACAAAAGAAAGATCTAGCTTTGCCAGTTAGGTTACATAAAAACACTTTTTATAAACTGAATAAGGCAAATATTGCAGCTGTAACATTTTGTAATAAGATACATTTTATTATATTAAAGTAAACAAAAAATGCACAAGTTTCATGAAATTAAACATTTCTATTTTTTCAAACTTTTCTTAGTATATAAAAATAAACAATGTTCCTCTAAGTGAATGTGTAACTAGTACAATTAATAGTACAGTAGTACTATTAATAGTACAATAGCATTTTTCTACAGTAGTACAATAGTATTTTTCTAATTTTTGGAAACAACTATTTGGTATATATTTCAAAAATAGAAAAATGACTCTAATAACTAGCAATAAATCACCTTGTATATAAGATGTTTTCCAGTTCATTGCTCTTAAAAAGGCAAAATTGAAAAAATAAAATTCAATACAATTGTTAGATGATATATTATTAAAATAATTTTATTTTTAAATTGACAAATAAAAATTGTATATATTTATGGTATACAACATTATGTTTGAAATATGAATGCGTTGTGGAATGGTGAAATGAAGCTATTATAATTCACACATGCATTGCCTCACATACTTGTTTGTGGTAAGAACGCTTGAAATCTCTTAGCAACTTTCAAATATATAATACATTTATTAAAATAATCTTAAATTATCAGTTTTTTATTTTGCCATATAAATTGAAAGACAGTCAAAGAATTGAATGCCATTGCTACAACAAAACTTCCTTTTCCATATATTTATTTGCATGGGCAATGAATATTTCAGCACTTTCATCTATAAAACCTCTTTAGGCTGAAACTATGACAAGTTCAGATTGAATTCTGTTTCACTTTAGCAAACAGTCATAGTTATCCATAGAGACATACACCATCTTTAAAGCCTATTAATTTTATTAAAAGTTGCATTTCCATTAAAAATTTACTCATTTAATAACATATTTATTTTTAAACTTAAAGAATTAAAACATTCACATTTAAATATTAATATTACCATTCATAGCAAGTATTTACATTTAATTTTAATCCTTTTGTGCTAATCAAAATTCAGTCCAGAAAAAAAGTTTAACACTATGTCTAATGCATCAAGTGGTTGAAATAAAATTTTAATATCAAATAAATATTTGAAAATATTCATATTTAATGTTGAAAATATGAATTTATGCACATTTTTGTTGAATAGAAGTATAATACAGTGTACAATAAAGATTTTAAAGCTTAAAAATATATTACATTGTAAGTTTTTATCCTAAAAACTTACCAAAAAGTAAAGAATATTACAACAATGAAGAACTTACATCAACTAATGGGCAAACAGCTAGTTAGCCTTAAATAACAGTATTAAACTCATATATATCAATATTAAGCCTAAACTTAAATGGATTAAATGCCCCAATCAAAACAAACAGTCAAACTGAATAAAAAGTGAAAACCCATCGGTACACTGTATTTAGACCTTTCTTATAGGCAAGGACACACAAAGACTTAACATAAAGGGATGGAGGAAGATCTACCAACTAATGGAGAGAGAGAGAAAAAAAAAGATTTGAACACAGACTTGGAACAAGCAAATTTCATAAATATTTACAGAACTTACCACCCCATATCCACAAAACATATATATATATTTCAATATTATATCATACCTATTCCAAAAGTGATCACATAATAGTAAATAAATCACTATTTAGTAATTGCATAAGCATTTCACAGATTTAAATGAAATCCTGAGCAATAGAGCAAGATTCTCGTTCTCTCTCCCCCTTTCTCTTTCTCTTTTTTTTCTCTTTTCTTCTTCTTTTTTTCTCTTAAAAAAAAAAAGAAGAAGAAGAAGAAAAAAGACACTTACTTTCCTCATTGGTATCAGCAGCCTAACCTTCTGCTCAGACCCCCAGCCTACACACCCTACTGCCTATCTCACATCTCCTGCTGATGTAACTCAATTTATCTAAAAATGTAACCCAATTTTTTTGTATCCCTACTGTTGTTATATTAAATAGCACCAACCATCAACCCAGTTGCTCAAGCTAGGAATCTGAAAATCATTGATTTTCTCTTTCTCTCATTCCTTACATTTACCAGCAAACTGTCAAATTCACTTCCAAAAATCTCCACTCCAGTCTCTACTAGCACCACCCTATTTCAGGCCATCATCTCAAAAAAAAAAAAAAATATATATATATATATATATACACACACACACATATATATATATTACATTGTGACAAAATGTAAATATGAACTTAAGGCAAAAAAAAGGAAGAAGTTAAATTTCCACATGTAAAAGCAAAGCTTGTTCGTCTATTTGTTAATTAGGCGAAAGTGGGGATCAAATTGTCATATATTTGTATTCCAATTAATACATTTATGAAAGTTAAGTAAACAGGTTTTTCTGATTGTTGTTTATAGAGATGGGGTCTTGCTATGTTACCCAGGCTGGTCTCAAACTCCCAGGATCAGGAGATTTTATTAAAATTAAAAATTTTTTTCATTAAAAGAGATTAAAAAGTAAAGGTACAGATTAAAGTATATATGTGTGTGTATATTCTTATATAGATATTTGACATAGCTATAGGTGGTCTACATAAAAAAATACGGCTAACAAGCTGGGTGCAGTGGCTCATGCCTATAATCCCAGCACTTTGGGAGGCCGAGGTGGGTGGATCATCTGAGGTCAGGAGTTCAAGACCAGCCTGGGTAACATGGTGAAACCTTGTCTCTACTAAAAATACAAAAATTAGGCAGATATGGTGGTGGGTGCCTATAATCTCAGCTACTCAGGAGGTTGAGGCACAACAATCCCTTTAACCTGGGAGGCAGAGGTTGCAGTGTGCCAAGATTGTGCCATTGAACTCCAGCTATGGCAACAGAGTGGGACTCTGTTTCAAAAAAAAATGGCTAACATATATATACATCTATGTCTTCATCTGACATATACATACAATTATACCCAACATATATATTTAGTTATCTTACAGATGGCTCATATTCAAAATGTTTAAAAATCTGCTATTAAGCAATAAAACAAAAACTCAATAAAGTAGATGAAAGACTTGAACAATCACTTCATAAAAGAAGATATCCAAATGAATAATAAGCGTGTTTAAAAAGTGCTCAACATTTAAACAGGGAAATACAAGTTAAAACCAAAAAAATCTTACGATATATTTTTCATAAGACTATAAAAGGATCGATAATACCAAGTGTTGGCAAGGATTCAGAACAACTGAAACTCTTATACATTTTGAGTGGGAATGTAACATGGTACAACCACCTGGAAAAGGTATTTGGCAGTATTTATGGAAGTGTAGCATGCACAATACCCTACAACATGAAAAATTCCACTTCTAGATGTACACCCAAGAGAAAGGAGTATGTATATCCACCAAAAGACATATACGAGAATGTTCATAGCAACTCCATACATAATAGCCAAAACCTGAAACCAAACATTCATCCATAGAAACTTATACAAATTTGAATATATTCATATAACAGAATACTACTCAGCAATGTAAAGAATGTACCCTTGATAGCGTCAGGGGAGAGGAAGGAAAAAAAAAAAAAGAATGTACCCTTGCTATATGCAACAACATGGATGAATCTCATAGAAATAATATTGAGCAAAAGGATGTAGTCATAAGAGTATATTCTGTATGATTCTATTCAAACAAAGCTGAAGAATAGGGAAATTTAATCTGTAGTGATAGAAGTACTAATAGACATTGTAGAGAGAGTATTCACTGGGAGGAGGAATGAGGGAATCTTTTTGATCGATGGAAATGTTCTAATCTAGATCCAAGTGGTGGTTACTTGGGTGTATATATGAGAATATATTAAACTCTTTTCTTAATATTTATATACTTTACAGTATATAAGTAATAACTCAGTTAAAAGGTTAAAAAATTATCAAGTATAAATTCTTGTTTTCCTCTTTTCTGTCACAAAGTTAACATTTTCCACATTGCCAAATTACCGTACAGAGGTACACTATTTAAGATGACAGAAGATCTCAGTTTATAATGGCAGATATGTTCTAAAAGTCATAGCCTCTTAAAGATAGAAAAGGCCTAACATAAAAGGACAATATCATATAAGTACAATAGTACATAAATCAGTGAAGAGGAATCCTTGGTCCATCATACATATACAGTGGTACATACACAATTTACATTCACAGGCTTTGCCGTAATTCATTCAAAATGAAAGGATGAGGTACACTGAGGAGGAAAGATAAGGGAAAACTCCAGATCAGACAATTAGGGTTCAAAGAGGAGTCTATTTTGGGGATTATTTCTTTAATGATTAGGCTCACCCCCATCTGTGGGGAGAGGCTGGTGAATTGCAGAGAATTAACATCCTTCCTATTCTTATTCTGGATTGGAATTCTTAGAATGATCATATGGAATGAATGGAACAATTGCAGCTATAGGCTGAGGCTATTTCTGTAATCCCCAGCTGAATTGCACAGACTTTGAAGAGAATGAGGATCTACAACTTCCTAGACAAAGGTTACTTCCAAGCAGCGATAGAGATGACTGAACCAGGCAAAATATATTCATATTCAATCTCAGAATTTATTATCTATACTTAGCCAAAGTCTCCAACATCCCATAGGCACTTGAGCATGCAGGCTTTGTTTTACCTTTTTAACCTATAACTTCACTTGTTTTCTTCATGATTTAATCTGTCTGTAGCACTACCACCTCCCAGACTAACCCCTCTTAACTAGACCATGCGTTGCTCACTTATAATTACTATTTGCTTAATTTGCATGTATCTTCTCATTTTAATGTCATTAGCATGGGGAAGAGGCCTCTGCAAAGGCAACTAGGAATGCCGTATTTTTAATTCAACCTTTACTAAAACCTAAATCGACTTGGGTACTTGGCTCACCTTACCTCTGTGATTCAAAGAAAGTAAATATTCTAGAGTTTCTTTTCCTGATGTTCTCTATTTCTCTCCCAGCATTGGTAAACTACTTATACTCCCCTGAAGTCATACATTTTTTTTCTAGTCATTAACCCTAATACAATATCCTCTCTTCTGACCAAGACTACCAGTTCAGCAAAGGGACTCTGCAGCAGGCTATCTCAGGGCTAAGAACTCTGACTAGTGCACGACATTGAATTGCACAGTTCACTTCTGACCGGTTCTTAACAAGACAAGACTGCAAACCCAGGAGGGGCAGAAACAAGAAAGAAGATTAAAAAATATTATTCACCAATTATGTAAGAATCATATGTTAAATGTATCAGTTACTTTCTATGAATCCTTACACAAAACAAAATGTTTTACACACACACATACATACATATATACTTATATACACACACATACACATACACACATAGATATAATCACTCTGTAATTCATCTCTTTTATATGATGTTTTCCAATTTCATGACTCATCTTTACAGCTGATACATTATGTCTAGAACTGACAATACTATAATGGCCAACTTTCTACTTTAAGACAGAGTTAAAGTATTTCTTCTCTAATCTGTACCAAAAAAACACACAGTATCTATAATTTAAAAAAATTTTGCCATTTGAGTCTTTGTCGCAACTTACACAGTGCCTCAGAATCCCTAAAGAGGATCTGATTTCCCTGAGATTTATTTCAACATAAAACCCTAGAAGCAGATAATCCCCACCCAGATGCTACCATGTGCTGCCTTGGGGTTTGGGATTTAGCCTTGGGGGCTGTGGCAATATGTTAATTTCCAGAAATATATGTTGGCAACCAAAAACTTCCTGGACTTACAGTTAATTATCATGCTTTTCTTTATATCAAGTCCTTATCCTTGTGTTAATTATTTCATTGCTGGGTTAAAGGGGGCTAGGTTCTAGTGAAAAAGAGAAAAGGTGCCAGAAGATAGATGAAAACATTTAGGAAGATTAGGTGAAGATAAAGAATATTAATAGGTTCTGTGTTTATTTTTCTTGTCTTTTCCTTCTCTCTACTTGGCTAATCAAATTAATACTGTTCAAATTTATATCAAAAACAAGTTTAAATAAAATGGAGATCAAAGAAGTTAATAAGACAATGATTTTTTTCAATCAAAAATTCTCTGTGTTCTGTGCCCACCAATTCATTTACTAAACCGTATTCTAGAAATATATATAAAAGAGGCCCAAGAATTACTGCCTTCCTGAATTTCAGCACAAAAAGCCACTCTTCTATATCTGATGTTGGGAGTGGCAAACGTTTGCCACTCCCAGGAAAGTGTGGTCTTGGAATATAAACTGAACTATAGAGAGGTTAAATAAATGAGTTGCCAAAAAAAAAAAAAAGAAATAAAGAAAGAAAGAAAAACAAGTCAGTGGGAAAACAGAGCTATGGAAGAAAAGCTAAAAAATAAATATGGTATCACTAAAATAAATGTAATATTTTCAAAGTCGCTTTCAAAAGTATTTAGTTGAAATAGCCAGGTGTGGTGGCTTACACCTATAATCCCACCTACTTAGAAGGCTGAGGTAGGAGAACCCAGGAGGTCAAGACTGTAGTGAGCCGAGATCACACCACTGCACTATGGCCTAAGTGACAGAGTAAAACTCCATCTAAAAAAATACATAATACATAAATAGATAAATAAATAAAAGTATTTAGTTGAAATTAACCTATGTTTATTCATTATTAAAAATGAGTTGTCATTAGTGTTAAAATGAACTATATATTTAAATGAAATAGGGATTTAATTAAGCAATAAACATTTAAGTAGAGCTTAAAACAGCTGATTATTAAAGGATCACATTTGATATTGTCTTATTTCCTATGGCTGCTGTAAAAAATTACCACAAACTCAGTGGCTTAAAACAACACAAATGTGTTATCTCATAGTTCTGGAGGTCAGAAATCTGAAATGGGTTTATGGGGCCAAAATCAAGATTTCCAAGGCTGTGTGTCTTCTGGAGGCTCTTGGGGAGATTACGTTCCTTTGCTGATGACCCTTATAGGAAGAATCTGTTCCCTTTCTTTTCCAGCTTTTAGAGGCCACCTGCTTTCCTTGGCTCATGGCCCCTTTCTCTGCCTTCAAAGCCAGTGGTATAGAATCTTCAAATCTCTTTCTCTCTCTCTGCCTGACCTCTGCTTTTCTGTCATTGTATCTCATTCTCTGTCTTATGTTCCTGCTGCCTATTATAAGGACTCTTTTAATTAGATTATCCCCACCTGGCTAATCCAGGATAACTCCCCTTTTCAAGACAATTTAATCACATCTGCAAAGTCTCTTTTGCCATGCAGGGTAACACATTTACAAATTCCAGGGGTTAGGGTGTGGACACCTATGGCAAGATGGGGGAGATATTATTTTTCCCACCATAGGTATACTCATATTCTTAAATGAAATACAGTATAATGTTTTTATTAAACACTGTACATTTGAAAAATACTTAATTTTACATTTGTTGGACAATTAGTAGGATCCCAACATAGTTTTAAAAACAGATTGTACCATAAAATTACACATGCTCTATGACATAACCAGTTTACTCCTAGATATATAGCCAACACATTATGTATGTTATGTTTATACAAAATTATGAACTCCTATGTTTAGAGCAGCATTGCTCAAATATCTCCAAACTAGAAGCTATCTGAATTCCCAAGAACAATTGACAAATAAATAAGTTGTGGCATATTCATATATGGGAATCTTATGTAGCACTGAAAAAATATCCAAATCTATACATAACATTATGAATGCATCTCAGAAACATAAGGTTGAGTAAAAGAATCCAAACACAAGAAATTAAATAGTTCAAAAACTGGGAAATTATTCAAAAGGGTAATTACCCTTAGTAGGAAGTAGTGATTAAAAGGTGTCATAGCAGGAACTACTGAAGTTCTGATAATGTCCTATTTCTTAATCTGGATGAAGGTAACCTGAATGTGTTCACTTTGGAAAGGTTGTAGAGATGTACACCTATGATAGATGCATTGTTTTGTAGCTGCATTTTATTTCAATAAAGAGTTTAATAATGTAAAAAGTATTGCTGTCATTTTTCTTTTCTTTTCTTTTCTTTTTTTTTTTTTTTTGATTTTTGAGACAAAGTCTTGCTCTTGTTGCCCAGGCCAGAGTGCAATGGTGTGATCTTGGCCCACTGCAACCTCTGCTTCCCAGGTTCAAGCAATTCTCCCACCTCAGCCTCCTCAGTAGCTGGTCTTGAACTCCTGACCTCAGGTAATCCACCTGTCTTGGCCTCCCAAAGTGTTGGGATTACAGGCATAAGCCACCATGCCCAGCTACTTTCATTTTTCTTAAAATATAAATAAATACAAATAGAGTCTTCTTTCAAGTTGTAAAACTTAATGCCAACAGTTATTGCTAAGATTTTTTAATGCTATTTTTATATGTTCATGTTATGTACAGTGTACCAAGAAAAATAAGTTAGCACTTATAGTTTCATATTTGTCATAAATAAGGCTGCAACTGAAATTCTATCCCACACAGGGCATTTATGAAAAGTCTAAGAAATATTTGCTAATACTTTTGAATATTAGCAAATAAAATTGGAAAACAAGGTCTCTTGTTCTGATGCAGATATTAACAACTGTAATATTTGTATTAGTTCAGAAAAACCAAGCAAACATTTTTAGACAACAATATCCAAAAGGATTTGATAGTCTATTTATTGAGCAAATAATTAACAAGGATATTCAGGACTAGAACTCAGCTCTGGACCAAGCAAACCTAATGGACATCTACAGAATTCTCTATTCCAAATCAACAGAATATACAGTCTTCTTAGCAGCACATCACACTTATTCTAAAATTGACCACACAATTGGAAGAAAAACACTCCTCAGCAAATGCAAAAGAATGGAAATCATAGTCTCTCAGACCACAGTGCAATCAAATTAAAACTCAGGATTAAGAAACTCACTCAAAACTGCACAACTACATGGAAATTAAACAACCTGCTCCTGAATGACTACTGGGTAAATAATGAAATCTATAAATGTAATTCATCACAGCTGATACAAAACCAAAGATAAAAACCACATGATAATCTCAATAGATGCAGAGAAGGTCTTCCACAAAATTCAACAGCACTTTATGCTAAAATCTCTCAATAAAGTAGGTATCTATGGAATGTATCTCAAAATAATAAAAGCTATTTATGACAAACCCACAGCCAATATCATATTGAATGGAAAAAAACTGGAAGCATTCCCTTTGAAATTTGGCACTAGACAAGGATGCCCTCTCTCGCCACTTCTATTCAACATAGTATTGGCAGTTCTGGCCAGGGAAATCAGGCAAGAAAAAGAAATAAAGATATTCAATTAGGAAAAGAGGAAGTCAAAGTGTCTCTATTTGGAGATGACATGACTGTATATCTGGAAGACCCTATCATCACAGCTCAAAATTTCCTTAAGCTGATAAGCAACTTCAGCAAAGTCTCAGGTTACAAAATCAATGTGCAAAAATCACAAGCATTCCTATACACCAATAATAGACAAACAGAGAGCCAAATCTTGAGTGAACTCCCATTCACAATTGCTCTAAAGAGAATAAAATACTTAGGAATACAACTAAAAAGGGATGTGAAGGACCTCTCCAAGGAGAACTACAAACCACTGCTCAAGAAAATAAGAGAGGACACAAACAAATGGAAAAACATTCCATGCTCATGGATAGGAAGAATCAATATCGTGAAAATGGTCACACTGCCCAAAGTAATTTATAGATTCATTGCCATCCCTGTCAAGTAACCATTGACTTTCTTCACAGAATTAGAAAAAACTAGTTTAAATTTTATATGGGACCAAAAAAGAGCCCGCATAGCCAAGACAATCCTAAGCAAAAAGCACAAAGCTGGAGGCAACACGCTACCTGACTTCAAAGTATAGTACAAGGCTAGAGTAACAAAAACAGCATGGTACTGGTAGCAAAACAGAGATATAGACCAATGGAATAGAACAGAGGCCTCAGAGGCAACGCCACACATCTACAACCATCCGATCTTTGACAAATCTGACAAAAACAAGCAATGGGGAAAGGATTCCCTATTTAATAAATAGTGTTGGGAAAACTGGCTAGCCATATACAGAAAGCTGAAACTGAACCTCTTCCTTATACTTTATACAAAAATTCACTCAAGATGGATTAAAGACTTAAACATAGACCTAAAACCATAAAAACCCTAGAAGAAAAACTAGGCAATACCATTCAGGACACCAAAAGCAATGACAACAAAAGCCAAAATTGACAAATGGGATCTAATTAAACTAAAGAGCTTCCGTACAGCAAAAGATCTTATCATCAGAGTGAACAGGCAACCTACAGAATGGGAGAAAATTTTTGCAATCTATCCATCTGACAAAGGGCTAATATCTAGACTCTAACAAAGAACTTAAACAAATTTGCAAGCAAAACACAAATAACTCCATCAAAAAGTGGGCGAAGTACATGAACAGACACTTAAAAGAAGACATTTATGTGGCCAAAAAACATGGAAAAAAGCTCATTGTCACTGATCATTAGAGAAATGCAAATCAAAACCACAATGAGATACCATCGCACACCAGTTAGAATGGTGATTTCCTGACTTAAAGTCAGGAAACAACAAATGCTGGAGAGGATGTGGAGAAATAGGAACACTTTTACACTGTTGGTGGGAATGTAAATTAGTTCAACCATCGTGGAATACATTGTGGCGATTCCTCAAGGATCTTGAACCAGAAACATCATTTGACCCAGCAATCCCATCACTGGGTATATAACCAAAGGTTTATAAATCATTCTACTAAGAAGACACATGCACACTTATGTTTATTGTATTCACAATAGCAAAGACTTGGAACCAACCCAAATGCCCACCAATAATAGACTGGATAAAGAAAATGTGGCATATAGACACCATGGATTACTATGCATCCATAAAAAAGGATGAGTTCATGTTCTTTGCAGGGACATGGATGGAGCTGGAAACCATCATTCTCAAGAAACACAGGAACAGGAAAATAAACACTGCATGTTCTCACTCATAAGTGGGAGTTGAACAATGAGAACACAAGGACACAGGGAGGGGAACATCACACACTGAGGCCTGTTGGGGGGTAGGGGATTAGGGCATTAGAAGAAATACCTATTGTAGATGACAGGTTGATGGTTGCAGCAAACCACTATGGTACGTGTATACCTATGTAACAAACCTGCACGTTCTACATATGTGTCCCAGAACTTACAGTATAATTTTTTTAAAAATTGAACTAGATATACTCTTAATAATTCCTACTAATCAAATTGATGCACAGTATTTTAAAAATGAGAATTCATATATTGGATTTTTAAAGATGTCCTCCTCTCCATACACTAACCTTTTGTTAGATCAGTATAAATTAGTTGTGTATTAGTGATGCCTGTCACAAGTTGAGGCTCGTGAACTAGAAGAACTCATCCATCGCCAACCAGGTATTCCCACAACCTGGTCCTGAGAGCGGTGTAGAATTCTAACTCATAAAATTTAAAGGCTCCTGAAAGTTACTTTTGATCCAGACTAGCAGAGATGTCCAAAAACTACAGTGGGTGGCTTTCCAAGGAAGAGAAGATTCGTGTCATCAGGGGGGTCTCAGAGTCACCATCCCATAGAAATCTGTCTTCACTGGTGTGAGGGCCAATCCATAGTTGGAGGATCCTGAAATTATCATCTAGAACTGGGATGAGGGAAACTGAATTCTGGTCAAACTGAGAGAATAAGAATTGTGGTTCACAGTGAGGCTACTAGACCAGAAGAGATCTGAATTTAAATCAGAAATAAGGGAAAGAGTTATTTAAATTTGACACATAAAATAGCCATTATATAGAGTGGTTTAAGGTCAATGCTTCCTCTGTTGCTCAGGAGATAATGAATATAGTGGTAATAATATTAAAATAAAGACATGTGATAGTAGCTAATATATATTGATTAATTATATAATAATAATCATAATCACTTATTGGGTGCTTTCTATATGCCAGTTACTATTCTAAGTGTTTTACTTAAATTAATTTAACCTCACCCCAATCTATGGGGTAGACAGTGTGTATTACCCCTATATTGTAGATGAGGAAACTGAGACATGAAGAAGATAATCAACTTACCTAAAATCAAATGGACAACAGTTAGCAGAAGTAGAATTCAAACTCAGGCATTTTGGCTCCAAAGTCTGCTTTTAACTAATGGGTTATGTGTTACTTCATTTACTCTTCACAGCAACCCTCTAGGTTAGTTACTATCATGAATCACATTTTCTAAATGAAGGAATTGAAACTTAGAAAGATTAAGTACTTTTCTCAAGATCATACAGCAGGATGCATAATCCAAAGAAAAGTTATTTTGATGACAAAGTCCACACTCTTAATGATTACAGTGTGGCATCTTCTATGGCACATTTGATTCATGCTAATTTCAGGTACAGGAAGGAGGTACAAATACACTTACAAGACCACTTTCATTAGCCCTGGGTGTCGGCAAGGAGTAAACAGAGGCTATGGAGGACATCATCGTGGGCTCTGAACAAGGAGTAAACAGAGCCTATGGATGACATCATCGTGACCTCTGAACAAAGCTAGGGTAGGTGGGATTTGTGTCATTTGATAAGAATCTAAATGTTAAATTTTAATTTATCAATCCTACATTTTATATTACTTATTTTGGCCCAATTTTCCAATCTGTAACATTTTTTAAATCATGCTATCTCGCTGCTCTGCTTATGGAATAGTCATTCTTTAGTCCTTTACTTTCTTAAACTTGCTTTCACTTAAAAAAATCATCTTATTCCTTCCAAATTTTGATCTTCTGAATATTTAACTTATCAGTGTTTTGGGGTTTTCATTCAAAAACAATCAAAGGAACACTCAGGGCTGGGCATGGTGGCTCTTGCCTGTAAATCCAGTACTTTGAGAGGCTGAGTTAGGTGGAGGAGTTTGAGATCAGCCTGGGAAACATGGCAAAACTCCTTCTCTACTAAAAATACAAAAATTAGCCAAGCATGGTGGCTCACCCTATAGTCCCAGTTACTCACAGGAGCTGCAGTAGGAGCATCACTTGAGCCCAGGAAGTCAATGCCGCAGTGAGCTGTGGTGTCACTGCATTCCAGCCTAGCCAACAGGAGTGAGAATGTTTCTTTTTTTTCCTTTTCTTTCTTTCTTTCTTTCTTTCTTTCTTTCTTTCTTTCTTTCTTTCTTTCTTTCTTTCTTTCTTTCTTTCCTTCCTTCCTTCCTTCCTTCCTTCCTTCCTTCCTTCCTTCCTTCCTT